>JAPZDY010000001.1:21895250-21907938 GCA_029783645.1 Ctenochaetus hawaiiensis | reverse complement strand
AATTAGTATTTCCTATGCTCTTTGCTTGTTCTATCCACTGTGCTGCTGTAACAATGTAAATTTCCCCGTTGTGGGACAAATAAAGGATTATCTATCTTATCTTATCTTAGAGTACCACATACGTCTCTCCATGAGGCCAGATATTCAGGTTTCGTGTCCCAGTCCACCTGAGTACACACAGAGTTGCCCTCCATCTTGTTAAAGTTGGGGATCCCCACACTAGCTGTATAGAAGAACTCTCTCCACAGCAGCTGGCCATGCAGGGAAACTGGGGGATCTGAGTGCTTCTTCTGCAGATGGCACAAATACAAAATGAGTCAGACTAAGTCAACCTTTAGTAGATTTCACAGTGAGGACCATGCAACAGTAGATAACCTGCTGCATTACATATTCTACTATTTCTATAGTTCAAAGTAAAATCTTGCAATTGGAAATTTAAGGTTAAATACAACTATACACTATTACTTTGCAGCCAAGTTCATAGAGAAGCACACCATCTACGAAAACTGTGCTGTAACAGCAGCACTCACCCCCTGATAGACATCAGTCAGCCTCCACCAGAAGGTGCGTGCAGACAAGCAGCCAAGGGTCACATAAGGACTGAGAACAGTGGTGCTGGGGCTCAGAGAGTTTGGAGATGTTTGTGGCTTCTCAAAGCTGCACACCCATGCCTGAAATGAAAACATATGAAACATGTAACTCAGGTTGAGCCTGTTTGTTTGTATTTGTCATAACAACACGATTCTACAGATCTCAGCTGTGAGGATCAGCATCAGAAAGCCTTGTAGATGATTCACACCTTACAGTCGTGCAGAGTTAACAAACATATGTATAAAGCTCATTAACCGTTCTTTTCATGTGTTCATCCAGCCTCCTCAGTGCCTCCTGTTCTCCTCCTGGGAACAGCTCCTCTTCCAGAGCTGTAGTGTCATGGCCGAGCTCTTCCAGTGTGGGGAGCCCGTATGTCTCCTCATGGTTGTCTGAACAAGGAGTCTTCACATCTTTTGACAGAAGAGACACATTTGAATTTATCACAGCTTATGTTTTACACTTTTTTTGTTCATTTTCACGATCATACGCTGGTGCCATGCAGTGTCGTCTGTTGCACCTTTCATATCTTCCATCTTGGGAGCAGCGATTGGTCTCTTAGGGGCACCAAGACTCTTCACTATTGCCTGCATGCGGTTGTAAGTAAGAGGAGGCTTCCCATTGTTTTCTTCAATAATTCTGTAAAAACAAACACGCAGTATAATGAAGTAATCTCAAAAAACTGACAGCCGCATAGATATTAAGAGCAAGGAAAGTACATGTTCAACAAGATACCTGTCTATATCATGAAGAGTGTGAGAGATTTTGTAGACGACTTGAACATCATGTTCTTTGGCCAGTGAAGTCACTTTTTGGTCCCGACTCAGACTATAGGGCTCTGTGTCGTACTCGTATGTCAACTTTGTCGCTTTCCACTTGTTGAACAGCTTGGGGAACACATCTTCCGGCTTCCCTCGCACAACAAACAACCTTAAAAAGTCCAACACACCACAATATGACAACATAACGTTCACAGCAGTAGAACCAGTCTTACAGCAGCAAGCAAGACTTTGCAAGTGCCCTGTCAGAACAATCATGACCAATGTCTGCAGTTTTTAACTCTAATAGTAGTACCAAATGTTATTTATGTGTCTGTACCTAGAGTTGAGTTTCCTGAGGCTGCAGTCCAGGTCTTTCAGAGCTCCAATGAGGAACCTCCAGCGGTTGACACTCACAGTGCTGTTGTGGAGGTAGGGGTCCAGGATAAACACTGGATAAAGCTCCTTACAGTCCCTCAGAGCAGCCATGAGAGCTGGGTTGTCATGCAGTCTGAGTCCTTTGCGGAACCAGTGGATACAAGTATGAGCCATGTTCACGAACCTGTGAAAACATCGGTCAAAGCCATCTTTTAGACTTTTCACTGTGACCACTGTGACACGAAGTATATAGGCTTAGTACACGAACACTGTGTGCATAACACAATCTGTACTGGAAAGCAGTGTGTTTTCAGGGACGTATGTGATCACACAGACAAATGTTACAATATAAGCTTAAATCTCTAAAAAGTACAGCTTATATCACACAACTACTGAACTGTGGAGACATGCATGAACCCATAAGAGGACACAGATGCGAACACTATAATTCCTGTTTCCCATCCAAAACGAGCCGACAATATGTTCCAACATCATCCAGCTACATGCTCAAATAAAACCAGAATAAAAAAAACACATGTGAGGCGAAACTTTACCTTACTTTTGCCTTGAATAAAGCCAGTAAATTTACAACTCCGCTTGATCTGTGGGATGCTGTTGTACTACGGGCAGTTTGTGTTTGGTAACCAGCACGTTGATCGTTTCATAAATCCGCTACGTCCGCAGCAAATCAGCCAATCAGAAGGCTGGTGGATCAACACGTGCTGCACTCGCAGTTTCTCGGTTTGAACGCCAGATGTCACTGTAGTGCAAACAAAAAAGAGGTAAAGAAACAAACATTGTCAAAATAACCGTAGTTATTATTTTATATTTCTTATTTTTACTTTACTTGTTTATAATCGACGGATCATTGTCTAATTGTTATTCCACAGGACTCCTCGGGACATCTGAGAATTTATTTACTCTGTCGAGTCAGATGAATCAACAACATATTTTTAACAAAACATCGTAACAGGCAGAGACTCGATTTAAAATCTTTACGTTCTTGTCCTTTTAATTTCCACGACTCAGAAACAACAAGCATTAGGTTTGTAAATGAAGCAGCCTCTCTGCAAGACCGCAGCTGTTCATGTAACAAACACGCTGGGACGTCATTGTGCTAAAGACACTGGTTTCTGACTGCTCGGTGTACGCCAGCTCATCGTAGCTCGCCGTGATCGTATAGTGGTTAGTACTCTGCGTTGTGGCCGCAGCAACCCCGGTTCGAATCCGGGTCACGGCATTGTGGGACAATGTCACGGCAGATGAGTGATGTTTTTTTAGGGCTTCAAAACACTGATGCGATGTGTTAGTAACGGAATAAGGCGACAAAATCCGGTAGTCGCAGAGATTGTTTTAAGAATATATCCCTCTTTCTTGTACATGTTAAGCCTTTCAACATTCTAACATTGCTATTAAGGTGATTGGCATCTAGAATAACTTTGCAAGCAATAGGTAAAATCAGGATGTCTCTCCACCCAAAATAAATAAATAAATTAAACGAAAATGTTTACTATTCTTTTACTTCGTCCCAGTTTTATTGTCCTTACCCTAAAAGCACCACTAGAGGGAAAAAAATCCGGGGACTGGGCAGTTATCAGATGTGCTCAATCTCATCCATGTTACTGTAACAAGACATATAAGAATATTTAGAAGAATATAAGAATTTTTGCTACTTTAATTAGATTATGTGGGTATATACTGAAGGGTTTATGGAAACTAAACAGGAACAGCAACAGGTCAGCAACTGCAAATGCAAACTGCATTTGCAGTTGCTGACCAGGCGGTGGCAGCAGATGTCTATGGAAACCCTGCAGTTTAAAAGAGAAACTCACAACACATTATAGAAAAATTTGAAGTGCAAACTCGACCACCTGTAGAACATTAATGATAGCAGCACCTTTACTTGACATCTTAAAATGCCAGTGCTGTTATGTAGTGACATTATAAATGATACTTGCTGCACTCAGAAAGTGGTGATCCTTCATCTGATTTATCAGGGCAGATGATGCAAAACAAGGTAGGATAGGGTAACTGATGCTCCTGGTAAATAGATATTTGGTCTGGTAAGAGTTTTCCTTTTCATTTTTAGGTGTTTTCTACTGTTTTTGTTCCACCCAAAGTCCAAGAGGGATAGATGAATGGAAACCTGTTAACCCACTTAAACAAAGCAAATGCTTCTCTAAAATCTGACCCAGAAAACCTGAGTCATTAACTAATGCATCTCACTTAGCTTCACTCTTATGCAGTTTGCATACTATGCTTTTTAAAATGTGTTCTAACAAAACAGTCCATTATAAAAATGAATTTATGATGATTGTTATTAACAATGCATTATTTCATATCTACTTATCCTTCTTTACTTTATTATTATTGCTGTCATTTTTCATTTTATTCTACGTTTATATTCTAAATCTGAATCTTTTTTTTTTTTTTTTTGCAGCTGGTACGTTTGTCTTCCTGTTAGGCTTTTGAAACATACCAGGAGTACCATTCATGGTATTGTTAGTTTAGACATGAGGATTAAAGTGCGACGTGTCAGCGTGGTCAGATAATAACATACCACTGAGGGGCCCACACACACACAGAAGCACAGTGATCAGTCCAGCCGTCATGTAAACTTTACATGCCAAAGTGACAGACAGTTTCACACCAGCTCATTCTGTTTAAACCCTTGATCTTTCTGTAAAGTAAAACTCAAATTAAAATGTATGTTTGTTTTCCAGAGTTTTGGTTCCTGGTCCATGTCAAATGCAAAATTAGGAAATAGTGAGGAGGAAAATAAAGGTTTTGAAGTGAGTTTGCTCCCAAACTCATAAATATTTCTGGTATGTGTCCACACGTGGTGCTGTGTCTCGTGTGTTTACACTCCGCTTGAGCTGGTATGACATAAACACTTGCAAAAGAGTTTTTAGAAAGGAAGACTAAAAATAAAGATTATCTTGGAGCGGCATCCACTTTTAGCAGATAACTGTAATAAAAATAGTTACTGATCACATGAAAAGAATAACTTTGTCTGTACGGCTTTGAAACAGAGACACAGTGTTTTTTCTTTATCTGGTCCAAACAAAATAAATAAAAAATCTGAAAATAAAGTAGATCTTATGACAGTGCTGCAACATCAAGATTTTCTAATCTTTAATGCATCTTTTCATTGTATTAAAGTTAGTGCTAAACAAGAAAATCCTCTGACATACAGTTTCAAGAGTTTTGCTCTCTCTTCACTTGAGAGAATCATGAGTGATATTAAGACTTCTCCATTGATTTTTTTTAGATTCATTCCAATATTTGACTCATAACAGAGCTTCTTCAATTATTCTGCCTCTGACACATTCTTGAATTGTGATTCAGTCATTATAATTTTCTCAAGGAACAGCTATGTTAAATGTTTGCCAAGGAGCTAAATGTGCAGCTTTTACACCTTCAGAAAATAAGCCCTGTTCTGTCGCTGTGAATGGGAGTGTTAATCTTGGGCGTCTCAAGAATCAACACTGTGTCACAATAATACACTTAAAACTAACTGAACAAGTTATTTGGTAAAGAGGAGTACATGCTTGAATGATATCACTTCTGTATAACTCATTGATGTTACAAATCTACTGAAGAGTAGTGCAATTGAAAGGACAAAGCTCTAAACTATTCATCAATTATTCAAGCGTTTCACATCATCATCCCACTGATGCAAATGAACACTCTGTGGACACATCTGCTATTTATCAGCTGTTGTTTTCACTTCTGATGATATTAAAACACAACTAAAAACCTACGAACAGAAAATATGTCTTTGTCCTATTTTGGAGTAGTCTTCATTTTCTAATATATCAGCAGATCTTCTTACCCACATTGTTTCATCAATAGTTTCTTAATAAATGTAAAAGTATGTAATGGAGATAAGTGTGTACTGTGTAATATACAGAATTCGGGATCTAGCTTGAGTGTCAGTTGCACATGTGTAACTGTGATTTGACGAGGTGATTCAGCTGGCAATGGTGAGATTGACTTGGCAATAACAATGGAAAATGATAATGATGTTAACATGAATGTCATAGAAACACTTTTTATCAGCCTGGTGCCTGTCCTCATTAAATGGTCCACTTATTACCTAATTAGTGAATATAGATACAAAAAACGACTATTTGCTCTAATCACAGCACGGACTGCGAATTATCATGTCTCACTTTTTGATATTTCAGTGTCATCACGATGAGAATAAAATGTGAATTGTGAAACCTGCACCTCATGGGAGCGGCAGTACTGATGTAGAGTTTGACTTTTAGGTGACACCTGTGGTGCATTTGTGGTGGTACATATTATGTTAGCGAGCTCTCAGCTCAATGCTAGGAAACTGTTATTTTGCAGCCGTGTCAGCGGTGAGGGTCAGATTCAGTGAACTGGTGTTAAAACAGCCTCTCAGCCACTCTTTCCCTGCTTTGCACTGTTTCATTTCTTCTGCATTACTTCTCACAAAGGTCACAGCCAAATTTAGACAAAAGAAATGAGAGAGAGACAAACAGGAGAGAAAAAGACAGAAAAGTAATTGGTCTTTGGTAGACTCATTAGCAGGTTACTTTCAACAAAGCAGCTGAATACTGACTGAACTGACCTTTAGATCTCTTCCTACATGTTAATGTTCAGCTGTTTAATATGCACGGTCATGTGTGGCTCATTTAGCGTTCACTTAGCAAAGACTGAATTCTTGCATGCACAAGTCGAATTCCAGAGGATAAAGCTTTAACTCTCCAATTTCAGCCTTTAAGGAAAAAAACTTAAATTTTGCCTCCCTCACTGTTCACTTACTTTGACATTTGAGTTCATCACGTCATTATCATCATGCATGGTGACTTTACTCAATGACAGTTGTGAAGATTTCTCCTCCTTTTTGGTCAAAACGACTTTACATAAACATACAGTCGAACAGTCTTTACTTTTGATCGACTTAAGTCCCAGATAATTTCCAAACTACCAATGAAAAAAAAATCTGGGGAGGAGAAGAAAAAAGCAAGAAGAGCAAGAAAAACTGGAGACTTCCTTTGAAAGAGGCAGTCATGATGTTTGACATGAGGGTCTTGTCCCCTCTTAAAGCTCTGTCTCCTGACCGACTCTGTTCCCTGTAAGTCATCACAAAAGTGTAAAATTGCAACTAATCTTTTGGCAGCAGACGCTGGTGCATGTCAGCCTTTTAATCAGGAAAGTGGCCTCATGTTTGTTGCTTTAATCAAGAAATTAAAGGAGAGGTGGAGATTAAGACAGGGGGGTGGGGGTCTGAGGCCATGCTTTCAGTTGATTACATCCTCCTACATTTTTTCCTTAGCTCACTTTTTTTGCTTTCTAAGATCATTTCTGTGCAATTTGAGCTTGCCTGGATTACATGGGCAGCAGACTAACACACTCACACCTGACCAAGTAGTCATTGTATTGACCTAATATTTCCAGGAAATACATGTAGGCTCTTTTTCAAATCAAGAGTAAAGTAGTACTGTCAAAAATAGGAATTGTAAATTGTATATAATGACTGGTATGGACATTAGATAAGTCAGTACACATAGTAAAAACACTTACTTCACACGTTCTGGCAGGATGTAGCACTCAGCTGTATCTGACAGAGATGTGATGTTTGTGAACAAATCAGCTATTTGAGTGTGCTCCCTTGAGTAAATGCTGAGAGCCATTTTCATTTTTTCCTCTTAATACATTTTAAACAAGACAAAATAATAGGATGATCCCTCGTCCTTTAATGTTTCTGTTGTGTTTGATCCACAAACACCTCGCTTTTCTCACAACACTGGAACACAAGCACGATTTGTGCCAGGTACCAACAAATAAAACATGGGCTCATTTATATATTTAAAAAGTCAATAATTATGTGTGATAATATGTAATGTTACTTTACATTAGTCAAGTTTTTCATGATAAGTATTAAGTAAATTGTGTTGTTTGAATTTACGGAGATCAGAATAATTAGCCTGCATAGAATATTTTAAGTGATAATGTGCACACATACCAAATAATGGCATCAGATATAAAAGCTAGGAGTGATACTAATTGAAGAGGTATTTTAGAGCTAAAAGAGACACATTTTATTGCTGAGCTGAGCCTAATTATCTCACTAAAAGTTTAGTGGTTGTCTCTGTTTCTGTTTGACCAGGAGATCTGTCTCACACATTGATGTTTAAAAGAAGATTTCTGACCTTTATGCTACACACATTGTATAAACTGCTATTAGGAACAACAACACCTGTGCATGTTTTGTTAAGAGAGCTTTAACTTGTATTTAATGTTCAAAGAAAATAGGTTTTTTAGGTCCCTAAGTACATTTTGGTTTTATTCATCAGCTCAAGGCAAACACTGAGTATTAGATATGTTTTTTGCATCATAATCCAATGGTTTTCTGTTTCTGCATGACCTTTTTATGCTTCACACACTCAGAGGAATATAAACATTTCAGTCCACTAAAACCTATTTGTAGATTCTGTGCTAAGTCAATCACTCCACTAACATGAAACCATTAATTTTACCCCTGAATTTCAGATCTTGCCTCTCCTTTTTTCAGTCCTAGTTCATGACATATGAAACCCATAAATCCATAAAAAAAAACAACATAAAAAAATCTAAAAGGCATTTAATCAACATTTCTATTTCTGTACATAATAAGTCAAAGTGTAGATGGATATGTATGTTATGTGGGTGTATGTGAAAGCATGGCTGTTTTAACATTGTGACCCCAGGGATTCTGACCAATCACAGCTCTCCTCTGTGGATGGAGCCAAATGACCACATTACATAAATGTCATCCAGTAAGCAGCATAATGTGTGGAGCTGAAATGTCAAACCAAATTCCTGGTAATCTGAACATCGACACCTTATGAAACATGTAGTTTCCCTCTCCTCTTTCTTTCTTCACCTATCTATTGTCTTCCCTCACACGTTTAACCTTGTATATTTTCCTCCTCCCATTACCTGTTTCTTTCTCCTTTTTTCATCAACTCTTGTATTCCCACCTGCTAATGCTCAGTGTTTTCTGTGGTCGTTTTCTCCTGGTCTTGATTTTCTCATTTATTGCATGCTGGTATATATGTAATTGTTAGCCAGTTGAATCCACAATTCAATATCTAACTAACTGGAACAAAATTAGAAACATGTAACTGAATAAATGCACAATAGCCTGCCTGCAGCCAAGACTTTTTTCTATGCTGAAAGCTTATGCCCAGTTATCATGTGGCTAATGTTTTTTTTCCCTCTGACAGTCTACTTGAAAGGTTTCATGAATAAGAGGCTAATTAAGGGGAATTAAAAATAACTATGTTAGCTATGCATAATGTTAGTATTCCATATGAGCAAATCTCAATAGCTGTCAACAGGTAGAGATCACAGGGTAAAGATACACAGATGCTCATACTTGATAGGTTTACACTGGAAATTGTGTTTGGTTGGCCGAAGTTTGTCTGTGGAGTATTAACAGCTTAACTCCATCTGTCAGTATCTGGTCAGTCTTTGGGCATTGCAGTCCTGTAATCTTGTTGTTGGAGATTTCTGGTTTCGAACTTGGTTGTATGTTTTCTTGCATTTACCGGAATTTTACTGCTTGACGTTTGTGACCACTCGCATTTTTTTTTTTTTTTTTTTTTTTTTTTTTTTGCTGAGCCAGTCATAAATTGTTGGTCATCAAGTTGTGGGTAAAAGGTGACCTTTCCAAGGGTATCGGAACAGAAGTTATTACAGGAAAAATTGAGTTTCTCAGTTCATTCATCATCTTCTTCCTGGCCTTAAACTTGAACTAGCAGTTCTGAGGTCACAAGCCTGATCTTTGTTGATTACCGTTATCTTCAACATTGCAGTTTTGATGCTTCAGTATTTATGAGCTGTTTTTGTGTTCACTGTGTTTTGTGGTTTTTGCCTTTTATCCGACCCAGTGTTCATTGTTCTGTTTCAGAGTCACTGCATCGCGCTACGTGAAGCCGTAAATGGATCCAATTCATAACTGCTGGGTGATAGCAGCTCGGTGATAAAATTTTAATGGAGTTCTACGCTGTGCAATTCATGCAACCCTGACCTCCAGCATTCCCTCTGCAACATCACAAACAAAAATAAATCCACCAATGAAGCTTCAACAAGCTTTAACAGCCAAAGCAGAAAAAAAAAAATTAATAAGGTCAATACATGAGCCACACGAAACATACTGAACACAGAACGAGGTTAAAAACTCAAGCCTGTGAAACAGAGCTTGTGACTTCAGAGTATGTTCCCATTTTTTTTATAGGTGTCATAAAAAATAACACACTCAATAACTTCTGGAGCACAGAGAGAGGCTCACTCATGTAGAAAATCTTAAACACTTTAAAAAAAAGTGGTTGTCACAGCATTTCAGCGTAATGGTTTGTGCAGACTGTTTTGCCACAACCTTGCAGACAACAACTTTGCATTTACAGTCATGCAAACCGAATATTTGCCTCTTAATATTACACCTATTAGACAGTGTCAGACAGATTTTCATATTGTATTGTAAATATGAAAGAGAACCCATATGGGCAGCTGGAATACATTTATACAGAAGGATGCACTGACCTCAGTGGCCCGGAAATATGAAACATCTCACAAAAAAATGAACAAAATCAAAAACACAAAACTATAACAATGATCTGCACCAAAGTTTAATTTATTGGCCCCATTTCACTGCCCTTTATCTTTATATGTTTTAGTATTTTGTTCATTTCTGTTTTTTGAATATAGTTGCCATTGGCTCTAAGTGCAGATCCAGGATCTTATTCTTAATCATTTTGAAATTTCTTTCTTTCATTTATTGATTAAACCTACAATAATAAATATGACTGTTTCTTTTTTTGGTGTTTTTGTATAAGTTCTCTGCACTCTTAGTCTTTATCCCCCTCCCTTCAGCTCTCCTTGCTTCCTTGTATGGAAAACATCGGTAAAAAAGTGCAGGTTCAAGACTTGAAACAGGTCTCAGTCAGCACAAAGTATCTTTCATTTTCATCTTTCAGAGTGATTGTGCTGTGTCATCAGTTTGTCAGTTTGATCTGGGAGATGTAAGACTAGCAGCTGTTTTATTGATTAGTTCATAAAATGTCAATTGGAATTTTATTTATAAAGTATATTATATTACAAGTTAACTTAAGGCACTTTGTGTTGAGGCCAGAATACAAGAAATATAGGCAGTGATATGAGAAAATAAAAGAACACCAGCAAAATAATTTCAAGAAAAAAACAGAACATAAAATGTAGAAACTAGATAAGGAAAGCATACATCCAACAAACATAAATGTGATGTTTTTTAGACAATACTATGAAATCTATGTTTTGATTCACCAATGTGGTCCAGTCTGCACTGTCTTAATAAAACGTTGGACAGATGGGCCTGAAATTATCAACAAACATTCAAGATGAAACCCATTATAAAAAAATATTTGCATAACCAACATTTTATCCATTGTGTGAATATGTTTTCTTATTGGATTTACAGGAATCTCTATCCAGTTTCTGACTGGAATAAAGACTGGATGAGCATACAGACATGTGTGATGCCCACAGGATAAAGACACATGATGGTGGTGATCCTCTGCTTTCCTATAACACCATTTATTATATAGAATGACATTAAATTAAGTACGCATGTCCCCTTTATGGACGAACTGCAGGACTCTGTTGATCCCTTAACTTTTTCTTCTAGATTCATAATCTAATCAAAGTCTTGTTTCGACCAAAACTTTATGCACAAATACCTGAAAACTGCTCATAAGCAAATATTACCAAGCTAACATGACAAACTAAGCTAGTAAACATTGTTAACATTAAACCTGCTAAACTTGAGCTCGATAACGTTGCTGTGAGGCTGCCATGCTAACTTTAGCATTTAGCACAGCTGTGCTTAAAGCCTCAAGGAGTTTCATGGCTATGGACTGTTTGCATTTGGTAAAAAGTTGTTTTGTACTTCAGAGTAAGGCTGCTTGTTTATTGATTCAGTGGTTAACAGAGAGTTCCTGAGGCCACCTTAAAATGACTGGCTGTTTTATCTAAAGGTGTAAGAAAGTACAAGATGTTTAGAGAGCGTACAGAACTAAAATTTATGGTATCTATGAGACACATGACAGGAAATTAACTGTCCTTTAAAAATGGGTTTCATACATATATCTGGATTATATACTGTCTAATCATTATTTTGTTCTTCCAGATACAGTCCATCAGTTTTTCAGCTGACCCTTTTTATTTCATGGTTCATAATCTTTTATTATTTTGAAATCACCTGGGGCCCAGTTTGGTTCCAAAAAACACATTTTCAAGTGGACGCTCAGCAGAGAGTCGCCCGAATCCACAACTAAAACAGTTATTTTTCAGTATCCCTGACATCATGACCATTTCAATTACTCTGTGTTGTGTGGTTTTGTTTGTGTGTGTGTGTGTGTGTGTGTGTGCTGTGAAAGTGTTATCACATATTTACCCTCATGAGCAAAAGTAATTCCTGCGATTAAAATGTCCAAAATACAGTTTGTTTCATGTTCATCTGGATGATTACACATTGGTTTGGATCTTTGTTTTGTTGTTGCTGCATTTCAGACTCAATCTGTTCCTGCTGAGTGTTTTCATCAGTGTTAAATGGCAGCATCAGATCAGACTGATTACCAGACTAATAAATGAGCCCCACATAATATTGGTTGTCACTGTGTGGTCATTTGCGTTGATACATTCAAAACAGTGTGTCTGCTCATAAGAATAAATAGCTCATTTCTACCCAATCACAGTAAGTATTGTATATCACATGTGCACTACACACTTGATGTGTTTCTGATGTGCTTCATATACATGTATGTGTAACAACTCATCTCTCACATCTGTTCAACCGCTAAGAGGCTTAAAGAGAGCATCAAGAGCCATTTGTAGCTCAGCTGTGAGAGTCTGTGGAAACCATGTGGCTGTAAAGAAACATCTGTGTTCCTGCTGCTTTCCACACTAACAGG
>JAPZDY010000001.1:21873866-21886769 GCA_029783645.1 Ctenochaetus hawaiiensis | reverse complement strand
AGTCATGGTAGATATGACCTTCATAAATAAAAAAAATTATATATATATATATATATATATATATATGTATGTATATATATATATATATATATATACATATATATATACATATATATATTGGTGAAGGCAGTATAAAATGAAATAGGAGGGCAGTCAGGCAAAGATGAAGTAGTCCTGTGTTTCATCATGGACATGTTGCTCCAGACCATACAGAAGGCCAGGCTTATGTTGAGCGACCACATGTCCCTGTTTATTGGTCAGTCCCTGTTCCTGGGCGGATCCATCTCCAGAATGTCCCCATTTATAACTGCACAGACACAAGACATAAAGTGAATCAACATTTTGGTAGCAAGAAAGACCAGGCAATTGAGATTGTTGTCTCAATTGTGATGTGCTTGTTAAGTCCAACAGAGGGAGCTGCCCTATACTATACAAACTATTTGCTTGCGCTAGTTTTAGAGTAAAGTCGAGAGGAAGGAGAGGATGAAGACTAGGAGTGATTATTTCAATGTTCTCAAAATAAAATCCAAATTGGCGCAAGCAATGGCAAACAGTTAACCAAAGTATTTTATCTGCCATACTAGTCATTATAGAGACTGAAGAGGAAGAAGAAAAGTGAGAAAGACAATTAATCAGTATTGGAATTAAATCAAATCTATGTTTACTCAAAAGATGTACTTAGGTAAAAATAAATAAATAATAATCATATTTATCCATAATGAAAATAATCATTTATATAATAGTATAGAATCAGTCTATGGATTCTATTTGATTTTTTAATTTTTTTTTTCCGTTGAAAGGGAGTTTAAGGAGCAAGGAGAGTGTAGAATAGAGAGATAGAAAGGGGTTTAAGGAAAGGAGAGGCAGAAAGAGAGGACAGGTAATGAAAAGAGGAGCATAAATACTTGAGATTAATATGACTGACACAAGTAGAGACAAGAAGAGCAGACAGAGGAGGTACAACAGTTCTTTCCAAGAAACTTGCAGTCTGACCTTTTCTCTATTTACTGTTTCATTGTTAACCACAGCTTCGTTCATTATTGTACAATAATGATGATTTTCTGACACATTTTTCTAGGTTACTTAGTTAGAACCAATTTTATCTGTCAGCCTGAACCATAAATAAGAACAGTACAACAGTTACTGTGGCCAAAATACATGAAACCAGAATTTCCTCTTCTTTTAATGTTTATTAACAGTTTATATTTTAGTGATATCTTGACTTAAGCTCAAAAAATGCTCCCCATTCTCATTTCAGAAATCAGGTCCTCTGATTCTTGTCCAGTCTCATGAGATTTCACCACCCATTTACCACCACTCGTGCTGTGAACCCCATGTCATACCAATGACATTGTTGCACATCACATCACGACCCTGGAAGCATGGAGAGATGTTCATTGATTTCTCCTTTTCTTTCAACACCATTCAGCCTTCCAGGACATCCCCAGGCTTTTCACAGTCACAGTTCATGATGCAGTCTCATATAGCCTCAACCTAGGTCTGATGCGCAGCACTGTTTCTTCAAATAGAGAATATGAGAGTGAGTTCATTGGTCATGAAGCAAGCAGAGAGCTGGCTGTGCATTTGTGCTGTGGAGATGGCAGGCTTCTGTGAGAAGGTGAAGCACCATAGACGCTTTTGAGAAGCCCTGGATGGGCACTTGATGGTCCCAAGTTGCAGGGAAAACAGCTACAGTGGTACTGTTTGTAGCCACATGATCATGTTGGTGAGCATCAGAGAAAATGTCCACCTATACTAGAAGCAATTTTAAGACAGGATTTGGAAGACAAAAGCTACAGTGTAATGAAAAGTGCTGTCTCACTAGACATGGGCTTGTAGTCATTATGGAGCTGCTACACAGACAATGATGCATTATCCAGTTCCTCAAAGTAAAAGTGTGGATCCTCCTCAAGACCTGGAATCTAGTTGGAGCAGGACATGCTTTCTTCCATGTCACTAGGCTGAGCAAAGCAGAACTGAGTAGTGTCTATTGGGTCCATGTAGGTTAAGATGAGGCAAGGATTAGAGATTTGCATTCACTTATATCCAGTGGGGGCGATGTGTGGTTCAGAGTCTTGCTCAAAGACACTTTAATATGTAGGCAGAAGATACCAACTCAACCTGCTGAGCCACAGCTGCCCCCAGGTGAGAAAAGTTACACTGCAGCTATTCAGCTTTTTACACCTATTACTTGGTGATGTAATATAACAGGGGAGAGAGTTTGTATAGAGGAGAGATTGTGGTGGATTAATGGATCAAAGAATGATTTTTTTTTTCCCAAGAGACAAATGTTCAAGGTTTTTGTGAAAAAAAAACAGCTTTAGACTGAAATGTCTTACCATTATCAGTTAGTTTAGTGCACTTGGTAAGGTTAAGGCAAGAAGAATTAACAACACAGGTGCAAAATAATTGTTTGCTATAAACATGGGTGCAAATAGAATCTGTCCTGAATTTAAAAAGATAGTTTAGTTACACAGAAGCTCTCTGACTTGAATCAATATTCATAACCTGAACTATATAACGTAGATCACACAGCAGTTTTCATGGAGTAAACATAATGTGAAAAACGGTTTACTGTCAGGGTGAGAATATATATTAATAACTCATAACTCCACATAACATACTGTACCCCGCTCATCATTCGAGGATGTACCACAGCGACCAATCAGAGAGTACTTTTTCGAAGTGGACACTTCAGTCATTTGGTCTATATTAATAGTCCTACTGTGAAGCAAAAGATTTATATCAGATATTGAACGTGAGAGGAATGATAGAACAGAATTGATCCAGAAAGCATACCTCATCACTGTGAGTGAGTGCTTCAGTCACCTGGCTCTGACTCAGATGGTGTATAGTCTACTAATGAAATTAGGGCTGTTCTTTTGAAGCCAAATGCAGAACTGGAAGGAGCTCCTCTTGTTATGTGTTGTGAATGCATAATTGAAATGGGTTACTCTTGTTTTGTAAGTGGTCTCTCTGCATATCTTATATTGTTTTCATTTTAGTGTGCACTGCTAAAACTGGAGGGGAGAGTGTACCATATTTTGTTTTCATGCGTGCAAGGGTCTGCTCTTCCTCAGTTTTCACTTCCTCACTAAAATAATGATGATTGCTAAATTTCACAACATCTACCCCCTAACACAGACCATAGGTTTTATCATTCCAGTTAGTCCACACCAAACCTCACCCGAACGCTGATGTGCAAATGCCTTTTTTAATTAATCTACTCATTGTTGCCCAGAGAGAACCCAAAAAGTGCTGAAGCATTTTACATTAACAGAGCAAAGTTAAAACATTATTGTATTATTCTTCCTTCTGGTTGTTGAGTATTTGAAAGGTTCTAATGCACTGAACTGATTCATCCTTGATATATTACAATCCACTTCACTCAATAGACAGAATTTCTGCTGCTAAAATGGTATTGACAGGACACTGAGGATGTCAATGTCTGTTTCTTTCATGCCGGGCAAAGTGATCACTCCTGCTCAGAATTAGAGTGCTAAAATAATTAGTTAATTCATTAATCACTAAATAAAATTTTTAGAAGTTTTAATTTCCAGTGAAATAGTTTGTAGAATTGAAGTTTTGCTGGTAATGGTCGGAAAAACAAGTATTCAACATCATAAAATTTGATCTCAAGATGGTACCAAATGAAAAGTCACCCAACTGAATACATGTCATCATGAGGAAACAATTGTAAGTGTATCAATTTTTATTGCAGTTCAGTAGTGATTGTCATGACATTTGACTTAAAACACAAATGTGGTAAAGATCAGAGGATCCCTAAAAGTCATTAAAATGTATCCTAATTTACGTAAACAGAAAATTCAGCGGTATATCCAGTGTTAGCTCTTTTCAGTCAGGACCACAGTGGTGGACCGACCAACTAACATGGTCACCCATAGTACAATGCCTATGGTTAATAAAAAAGGTTTGCCGTTGTATCTGTTGGTCAGAAAATTATTACATTTCATTGAAAACAGTCAATGTGTAGGCAGCAAATAAAAAAGTAAACAAAAAGTTACTTAATATGATTGGACTACCAAAATGTTGAGACCTAATGCAGTCAGTAGACAACCAACCAAGCTGTGCATTTTGCACCCATGTTTGATTCTTCAGCACTCTGCAACATGCATGAATGCTCACACTTCACTCAGAAACTGCTGTCAAAATGTCTTTGATCAAGGCTCTCAGTCTGAGCTCCAGTGGATCTGCTCAGCTGCTGATAACAGAAATCTGCATGGATTGGGAAAAGAGCAAAAGGAGCTAAATGGGGAAATATTATAAGGTGTTCTGTCTGTATTTTTAGACAACTAAATAAAAAGATCTATATTGAGACTGTTAATAGCCTCTCTCTCACACCACAGCTAAAGGTGCCATGAGTAGCACCTAGAACTGTATGAACAGTGGTGCTAAAAAAGAGCATGTGTGCTCAGTCAGCCTTCCTTCCCAAAGGTTTAGCATGAAGTATTTAGAATAAAGAAAGTGGATAGATAAATCTGAATTTCCTCTGACATCCAAACACTTAGCCTGTGGCTCACGAGCACAGAACTGGAGAGCTTTATGCCCATAATAATCCACAGACTGGGAATGCTGGTACCCTAAGCAGATTTTTTTTTCTTGAAGGCTTGATATAAAATAAAAGTAGGCTGAGCTTTAGACTGTGCTGCTTATCAGCTTTGATGCCAGCTATGTGCCGCCCTGCTAAAATCTGCCAGAGACATGTCTTCCGATGTGAAGGCACCGTGCTAAATAATACATTAATCCATAATGTGGAGAAATGGTTAGATATGGTAAGCCCTCCAGGCTTTGGTGTGCTTTCAGATTAGGACATTCAGCTGTTGGCCATGACAGTAATAACTATGACTGCAGTGATGTCATGTCTTCAACTCCACTCAGCATGCTGACTGGATTAGTCATTATGAACGCTTTCATTATAGTAAGGTAAAGATTCGTTACCATGAGTTTAACCAACTAATTAAGTCCAAAGTGAAATATTGTGCTCTCAAAATTCAGATAATGACTATGAGAGTAATCAGTGAGGATTATTAGTGCAGTTTAATCATTTTCACTTGAGTATGTGGACTTCAAACTACTGACCATTCCACAGTTAATGGAGATTGTGCATTGAGGTTGCTGGGTTGTTGTCTTCAAACGTGTGTGAGACAGGATTGAATATGTGTTGCTGGTTATCTTTGATGCACATGTTTGTGGAGGTGTTTGATGAGGTCAGCCTATAGTGGTGCAGAAGAAGCAGCGATGGGAGAGCCCGCCAGCATTTGGCTGCTTCATAGTGCATGCCTCTAGATTTGCTGTACAGACGCATGAGGAGGAGCCAGTTTATAGTGAAGTAAAGCTTATTCTGCATACTCTTACTCTCTCTCTCTTTGTTCTTCTCTGTCTTTTTGCTATCTTTCTCTCTTTTACTCCTGTTCAATGTCTCTTTTATGCTTCTCTTACCCTGCTGGCCCCTCAACTCCGCAAAATGCCCCTTTGTTACTTTTCACTTTCATTTCTCCTTTTCTTCTCTCTGTCTTTTTCTCTCTCCTCTCTCAGCCGGTAGCACTGCAGCTAAACAGATTAATTAGCTTGCACTGACTGAACCTGACACCGGTAGACAACACTGCAAAGACATGCTATACGTGTCACAGCATCGAGATAGCTAGAGGCATTTCACTGAAGGCTTTACGCATTGCAACCATTGTTTGAGACTTAAAAGGCTGTAAGTAGGCAACTGAGTCAATATTTTGCAATAATGGGTCCCAGTTCTTATACAATGCATTCCTTGTTTTGAGCTGTGCTAGCAGCATGGCTATAGGGATAGCAATGTTGGTCCTTCGTACAGGCTTTCGTGGTTCCCTGAGGATGTAGCCCTCTGACTTTGGCGATCCCCTGACTGTTTCTATAGTGCTACCATGAGGCTCATTAAATTTGGCAGAGACTTTCATTTCTCTGCCTGGAAACGTGATCTCTTCCATTTTGATCTGGTGGTACAGTGCTATGGTTGATGAGCAAATACTGTATTTGAAAAAATAGTTACATTCCCATCATTAAACATCCTCATGATAAAATAGCACAAGGTAATAGTGCCTCTCTCTCTTTTTTTGTCAAACATGAGGATGCAGTCATCTTGTTTGACAAACGTTATTGGAATTTTAACTGAAGATAACAAGGAGGTTCAATGTTTACATTTAGTTTTTAAGCATCCATGTTTTGTCTGTTAAGTATCCATATAATGTGAGGATTAAAAGTACCTGGTTGCTGTACAAAATGGCCAATTAAAGGACAACACAAAACATCAATACAATCACATTGTTTGTTCAGCACATATGATATTTATAATGTATTACAGTCTGTGTCTCTCAATTTTATCTAGCATTGCTTTAACAAAACCAGCCTTTAATTTTCTACCAAACCCCAAAAGTTTAATTGCAAGGAAATAAATGGAGGACAACAAGTAAGGTACAATGTATTTTTATTCTCTGTGTCTTTTTCACGGTGATGAATTATGTCTCTCGGGGAGGTGTTGTGTCTTTGAGGTTGCCTTTGATGCTTTGAGAAATAAAAATGGGAGAACACAGTGGTGAAACCGTTCACTGTTGGAAGGCAGTGAAGACAAGTCTGTCGACAGCCCGTTGACACACCAGGGTGCTTAAATCCAAACAAACACATAAGGATATGAAGTCAAGATTGCAGAAGATCAAGAGCACATTGAGTCAAACTGAACTTGGTTACTTTAATTAAAATGGTAACGATCAGTAATACAGATTTCCCGCACTGCGTAGTATGAATAAAAGTCCCTTGTATGGCTCCTCTTAATTTTGCAGCTGAAATATAATCAAATAATATTGCTGTCATATTTGTTGGGCATCAAGGAGATTGTGGATTAATGTAGCAGCCAGACTATAACCAGTCAAACTGAATCATCCACTGCATGTACAGGAGCAGTTGCAGCTCAGGGATTATGTGGTACGACTACCACGGGACTGGGGATGCTCAAAAGGAAATAGGTCTGGAAACAGATATTCCTATTTTATAATTCTGTCTCTTTTTTTTTAATTTTCAAAAATGTTTTCCTGCATGTCTCACTCAGTACATTCTGTCACTACTCCATCAACAACATTTGGCCCAGCTGCAGTAAGGTGTTTGAGGTACACTGTGTCTTTAGAGAGCTGCAGGCTCTGAAGATTAGCAGAATGAACGTGTATTAGCCTCTAAACTCTAGCGCAGGCTTTACAGCAGGGAAATCTTAGAGGCTTTACAGAAATAAGAGCTGTTTCTTGTTCACACTGGAGAGCTGCTCCTCTTCTTCTTTTCTCTTTTCGTTCTTCTTTTATGTCAAACTTGAAAGGGGAGACGAGGCTTATTTTGGAAAGTCAGAGGATTGCTGTGAGGTTGAGGACGTCACCTGAAAAGAGGAGTTCAGGCACAGTGTAGACCAATGTCTGCCGCACTGAACTTGGAAGTCATTCTGTTGTGATTTTTGCTCAGACATGGGCCTCATGTGTTATTCATGATCCAGTTCCTTCTGGCTCTGTCGCTATTTAATCACCATACTAATGATGTTTTTATCAAGGCGCTCTTAATTTTGGTGTGTGTATGTGATCTCTTTAGTTGTGTGTTCACTTGCATATCAGATTTTTTTATATGCAATATTTGTGGGAATTTATGCATAAAAGATGACACAAAAAGACAACTGCTGGTGTCACATGTCCATTAGGGTAAGAGATGGGTGCTTTGAAAAGAAAAGGCAAAAAGCTTTAATTACACATAGATGCTGACGTCCTGTAGGGCTGCCTGCTGGCTCGGCACATTATAGACAACAATATCCTCTGTGTGTGTGTGTGTGTGTGTGTGTGTGTGTGTGTGTGTGTGTGTGCGTGTGCGTGTGTATGTGAGCACCTGCAGGTGCTTTAGGAAGGAAGGTTTACATTGGACAAGAGAAAATGGAGACACAACCCATAAAGATGACTGTAATGACTCCAGGGCTCTCACAAGGGTAACACACTGTGTCTGCTAATTACTTTGCAGCAGATTGACAAAATGCAGATGCATTGTTTAAATATGAGTATCAGCAGACCTCCCAGTGCAATACAATATAGATTTAAAAGATGTCAATTCATTAGTTGTTAAGTTTGGGTTCGTTTAAAGGTCCAGCGTGTGAAATTTAGATTTGTAAAACAATTTGAAAACAAATTAGATTTGTTTTCATTACCTGAGAATAAACCTTTTATTTCTACAGAGGAAGCTGGTCCTTCTCTCAAGGAGTACACCATTTTGCACAGCCATGTTTCTGCAGTAGTCCAGAACAGACAAACTAAGCATTGGCTCTAAACAGGACCTTTCATGTTTTTCTGAAATTTCATGGCCATGTGGGCTCTCTGACACACCTGGAAGGGGTGGGTGTGTAATGGAATATTCAAACTTCACCACTAGATGCCACAAAATCCTACACAGTGTTACATAGTTTTTGCATTTTGTTGTGATTTTATAATGGTGTCATAATGTGAGCACAAAAACACAGAACCTGAGCATGAGCAGTGACAGCTGACACTGACGTGTCTTTTGCTTTTTTATCAAATTTTGTACAAGGTGTTAGTACATGTGTGTATAGTTCATAAAACTAATGTAGCGTGCTTCTGTTTGAGTGGTCAGCCCAGGCTGTGTGTTTGCGGTCTGTGGGGTGTGTGTTTATGTGTGTTTGTGTTTGTGGTTGTCTGTTGTCTCTTGGGAATGTCTGAGCTGCATTGTGGGATGAAGCTGTGCTCTTCCTGCTGGATCCACAGAGTCAATTTATATGCAGAGGTGGAGGCCTGTGAGTATGAGGGGCCTTTAAGGTCATTATTCAGAAATAACATGCATACACATGTGCTCTTCCTTTCACATCCACATATGAATCCATTTTACTGAAAACCACACATGTGAAGTGCTTTTACAGACACAACACTCTCACATAAACAGAGGTACACAACTAAAAAGCCCTGATGAAAACTACTGAAAAGATTTCACACATATGAGTAAATTGTACTTATATATTCAGTTGAAAATGTTGCTCTCACATACAAATATGACACTAAACTGTCTGCTTGTTTGTTTGTTTACATTTCCTTGTTTAACATACAGCTGCTGCTTGTCATTTTTTTATGTTTGCTTGCAAACTGGAAGGTTTGTGTGAAAAAGAGGTGTTGATTCAACTTTTCTGCGTATTTTGAAGGTTGTAGTTTGTGTCCCTCTAGAAATGTATTCCACCGTTCAGGGAGATGTTTCCAATATTTTGTCCAGGCCTTGTAAGGCAAGACATGCAGACTACATATCATTGAAACAGTCTGAACAAAGACTGAACATTACAATTGTCATGAAGGTAGAAATCGTCCCACTGCAACTGGTATACATGCACATAAGAAAGTGAGGGTATATCACGTCATACACTGCAGGAGAGAGAGAAACTTATCATGATGTTCTGCTTCTTGTAATCTTGTTTTGACACCTTGTCTTACTTTGCGCTAAACTATAATTTGGTTAAGAAATTTAAAGCAGTAGCTGTTAAGGAAGTGGAAGATTGCATTTATTGTTCAGTCACCATGTCTTGATAGTGTCCTGGGTTCCTTTTATAGCACAATTAATGATGGAGAGCTTCAAGGTAAGAAGCACAAAGGGTATGAATCAGCAGATTCGTGCACTTTATCCACAAAAGCTGCACTTTTGAATCCTCAGTGTTGGCTGTGTTATTCTGGTTTACACTTGAAAAAATATCAGTGAATGAATTTGTTCCAAATAATGTTTTATAATAGACTTTTTTTTCACATGCCCCAAATGTTTTAGTTTAAGCCTTTTACTGCAGCCAAATAAACAGAATAACCAACAATTTACTGTATCAAATGACAATGGTTGCAGCGAGCACAGCATCAAGAAAAAATCCCTCCCCACACTTCCATATGGACTGCTCAGTCACTGCTCTGTGCAGTGGTCAGCAAATTTAGAGCTCTCTTCCTCACACACACGCGCACATGCACACACACGCACACACACACACACACATTTCTCCATGTTTCTATATTCACATTTTGCATATTCTCAAATTATTCTGTTTTGTACTCTAAAGAAAAACAGATATTTATTTGGATTACTTTACATGGATCTTTGTCAAATTCCAAACAACCTTCTTTGGCTTCTTTTGAAAGACATGAACATGAGAGGAGCTAGAGAGGAGATGACACAGTGTTTTCCCCTACTGCACTCGTTCAGACACAAATCTGGGCCGCTCAGTGTTCCCCATCAATAATTAGGTAACGTGTCCCATACCCCTGCCCTTTTTTATACAACATCTGCTCCCACTTATCACTCTCACTTAACATATTTCTTACTGTCTCTACATATTACAATCAGAGCCTTCTACTAGCAAAACACCATTTTAAGTCATTTTACTGTAAAGCAGCCACAGCAGTGTGGCCATAGTCACAGATGATAAGTAAGTTGTTGTTTGATTAAAACCTGTCAATTTTGTCACCAGATCAGAAGGGCAGCAAAAAGACAACATTTGCTGCCGACCAAAGTCTTTCAGTGTCTTTCAGTGGACAGACAGGTGATGCTTTTGCAAGATCCTTTCCATGGTGGAATTGTTGTCCTCACTCTGCCTTTCTCCTTTATCTACAAAATATTTCTCTTAGCTCCACACTCAAGACCTTTAACTTTACTTTTTAATGTGACCTCATCTTTGAGGACACAATAGCTTTTTAAGGTAGCTGGGCTGTTAGACGTAGTTTAAGTACTGTGAATTTCTGTGGTCTATTCCAGGGAAAATAGAGGAACAGAAGTAAAACAAACCTGTCTAACCCATCTGCAATCAGATTTTCATTCAGGGGTTCAACTGGGAAAAGAGCAAAACTCAGGCTGCAGTTTGCACTTAAATAATTTGCGTCTAGGCTTATCAATTTTTCACAGGGCTTTGGAAGAGAGACACTGTTCATCTGCAGCTTTTGTTAAGTCTCTTTGGTTGGTCCCATGTGGGTTATGAAAAAGCAGTTGAATTAGGCAAGTGCAGCAGGTAATTCTGTAGAATGAAACACTTCAGTTTATTATTTTATACTTGTTTGAATGTAGATTTTTTTTATGGTGGCTCATGGGGGACATTGTAATGCAGTCTGATAGCTCCTTTACTCTTGAATTGGCTTGATGTTGATGAGCTGGTCTTAGTCTCTGTGTGAGAAGAAATGTGCCATGCTTGTCGTAATGCTCCTTAAAATGTTTTTCGGTTTATGCATAATGCCTCTATCTTTATCTTGAAAAACACTTTTGGGGTAATCACTTATGACACCGGCCTGAGTGTGGTAATGAAAACACAGATGGAATCACTAAAATTGATCATTAAAAAACTTAAATGCTTGTCAAAAATAGTATTCAGGAATTAGCCATTTAAAGCTAACAATTTTAGAAAAAAATCTGTTTTTATTTCAAACCAAATTTAAGAATTTCAAACAGAAGCTTCAAAAAATTAAATAAAATAAAAAAGATTTCATTGGGCATTCATTTGTGGCTTCATAGGGTTTTGGATAACTAAATAATTAGCTTTAGAGATTCTGATAGACAGAATTTCTTTCCCTTTTGACAGAGGAAGACTAGCTTTTTCCCTGTTTCCAGTCTAAGTTAACTAGCTGCTGGCTCTAGCTTCATAAATTTCTAATAGACATGAGGAGGGTGTTGATTTTCTCATGCACAATCTCTAAGCATATTTTCCAAAATGTTGCACTGACTTTACAAAAGACAATGGCTCTATGCCAGTCTAATGGAAACGCAAAATAATAATACAAATAATAGATCTTACAATCATAATTGAAGAGACATGAGGTCGTTCAGGAGCACATGAAAAGTAAACAAAGGGATAACCCAGGAATACGTCTCATGCCTTTATTTTCCTCTTAAGAAGAATGCTGTGTTTTTTCTTACTCTTCACACCATCACAAATAATGCATAGTAGATGCCAATGGTGAATCAGAGCAGATGTTATCCTGCAGTACCATATTTTTATAAAGCTCTACGTTTAACAGAAGGGGTATGGTTGATAATTACCACTCCCAAGGGCAGAGCCATCCCTCCTTCACCCCCTCACGTCCTCTAGACCAGTGTGGATCCCCCTCATCTTACGCGACTGCACACTCTTTTTAGCTCGGCTCCTCAGTCCACAAGTCTGCTGCTGTCTATTTTTAAACTCTTGCTATAGCAGAGCAACTGTATGTGCGTGGAATATTAAGCACTCTAACTCTCTCTCGCTCATCCCTTCTCTAACAGTGGGTAACTCTAGTCATCATCAGCTCTCCTCCATACGCAGAACAGTGCACACTTCAGTCAAGTGGCAGCCAAAGAGCCCTCGCTTTTCCTTCGCGGCTCTCTTGCTTTCCTTCCTGCACTCTCCAATGCATGCACGAACACACAATCATTTTTCTGTCTTTTCCTCTGTACTGTATCTCTGTCTCTTTCTCTCCTCTAACCTTTATCATGTCTCTAACATTCTCTTTGTCTCTGTTGTGTCTGTGCTGAGTGTAGTTTCTTCAACCTGTTCTGGCATGGTGAGCACTGGGGATCAGTGAGCAGACTGACGAACAGACTACTTTGTAATCTCATGATGTCTCACAGAGAGCTGCTGTTGTGATGCGCAGGGCTGATCGTCACTGCCTTTGGTTGAGCGTGTGTGTGTGTGTTTCCTAAACCATGTTTCTTCTGAGAGGTGGATGGCATGAGAATGACTCACTGAGAAAGACTGATCTCCCAGGCCTAATGTAGTCTACTCTTAAATATTGGCATTCACTACATATAGCTACTGACATTTTGTGCAACATGCTGTTCTATGTTTGTGGACAAAGCTCATCTTTTTAAAATGTAAAAGTCTTGAATCTAATTCCATCCAAT
>JAPZDY010000001.1:21847802-21873237 GCA_029783645.1 Ctenochaetus hawaiiensis | reverse complement strand
CTAATTCCATCCAATTGAAAAGCTCCATTCAGGAGGCGTTTAAAGAGGTGTGATGAAGGCAGACAGTACGTCTTTTTCATCTCAACAAAAAAAAGAAGGAATACATGTTAAGTTAAATTTAACATATAATATGTAACATTTCCACATCAAAACGTCTAAAAACTACTGTGTCTTTGTTGTACATTTTGCTGGGTCCAGAGACCTTTCCTGCACACACAACAACAAGCAGATCTCAGACTTCCTATTGTATCATGCTCAGGTATTTGAAAAGACACATTCGCACATGTGTAACATTCACTGAGAAATAGAAACAACCACGCCACACAGTCAGGCCCATGCCTGCTGTCATTAGCACCGAGGCAGGCAACAAATCTATTCCAGACACATTTTTCATCAGTCTCTGCAGCTCAGATGGTCGCACTATGAAATATTGATTTGGACATCCACAGGAAATCTAATTAGTTATATTGGCAATCAGCTTTGATGAGATCTCTGTACCTGTTTGTAAGAATCTGACTTTTAGGATGTTCATTAAAAAAAGAGGGAGCCTGAAAGTGTACCTAAGTTACAGGAGGCACCTTTCTATTGAGCAGCTACCTAAGCTCATTTGACTCTTTTAAGGGTTTTAAACTGAATATGAGGATCTTTAACAGGTAAATTATTACACCCAGCTCCCAAAAAATCCATCAGCTTCATTTGGGCTTTCTTGTATCCCATTCTCACACAATCAAAAATACTTTATTTAAAATAAAAAAAAAATACTTATGACTAAATAAACAACAATGAAAGTTAAAGTTGACATATTTTTTTTTTTTATCTCTTTCACCTATTTTTTTCATTTGAACTTAGAGACATTGGGCTGGTGCAACAATCCCATGGACAGTATTGTTTAAGTATTTCAGCATCCTTTATGACAAATCATGGGTGCCATGGAAAGAAGCATGTCAGAGGCTGGCGCTATAATTGCTGAAATCAGCCAAGCTAACCCAGAATTGAAAGGTGTGCTGATTTAAACAAATTGTGTTTGCAACAGCATTATCTCTAGCATCCACATGCTATTAGCGACATAGGTAAGCTCAGTAGTTTGATGTTTTCTTTGCGAAATGAGCTGCTATCATGGCTCCAGCTCTGTCATTATCCCTAAAAACCCTTTTCCCAAAACAATGCCAGTGGCCTGCATATCCTTGCTATTACTTTAATATGGTCATTACCTACTCAGTTTTAAAAGGTCAGCTGAGTCCAAATTTTAGGAATTTTATGTGCTGGAACTCAAAGTAAAATACAAACACAAAGCAAACAAATATAAATTTAAAAAAATGACTGTGTGTTTGATCAAATAACCTCAGCATCTTCTTCTTTAAATGTTAAAACTTATACTTGAGTGACTTTGTGGCTGTTAAAATGGATGAAGAGAAACTTACTGTTAAGGGAGTAGAATACCCAGACCTCTATGTCCCTCAGTCCAGGCCAAAAACTGTTCATTCCAGAAAAGTATAGCTGGAGAGGCTGGCTTTTAAGATGAGGAATCAAGTAAAAAAACACCCAGAAGACTCCTGAGTCCAGTGCAGCAGTTCAGCTAAACTGGGTGCTGTATATCATAAAGGTACACGGTATACTTAACTGACTTGTTGGCTTGCTGCACCACGGGGCTCCTGTTTTTGTTGGGACACGGTTGAAACTTTTGAGGCTGAGTGGGTTTGAATGACTTATGTAAGAATTAAACCTTATCTTGGACTTTTCTTTGTGTTATATATAAGGGCTTAAACAGTAATGATTGCCAAATTCTCTGAGGCAAGTAAAATGGCACGCTGGGCTAATAATTCTAACAAAATCTTTGCTTAGGGTTGCACATTTGCAGAGCTAATTGGCCACATGCAAAAAAGTGGCAAATGGTAAAAAAATTTTACAAGCTATTCAGTTATTATTATATATCAGTTATATATTATATCAGTTATTATTTCATAACAACTGATTAATGCATGCATTTTTTTTATTGGGGCAGGTAAATTTCTGATTCCCCATTTAAAAGTATTACGTCAATCCCTTTTTATAGATATTATTGTCGATCCCTGTATTTATTGTCAATGTATTTTAGTTTTTAAGGAGTAAACATTCAAATAAAATTATAAATAAAATAAAATTTAGCCCTCAAATCATTATTCGCCCTCTAAAATGTTTTCACATACTACATATCCCTAATATAAACAGACACCTAATTATATTCCTAAACTTGTTTTCTGGGCTTCAGACATCAAGGCGAGGGTACCATTTCATTTCAATCTTTTGAAACAATCCCTGGGCTTTAACTGATGATGAGTTGGAGGCTACTGTAAGCTCTTTTCTTCTCCAACTTTTCTTTGTTTCCTCTTGGTTTCTTTCTCTCATATTTTAGTCCTTTACTTCTCTGTCTCTTTCCAGAGGCTCATCTGGATGTCAAATCATCCAAATCAAAAGAATGAAGAGGTTTTCTGCCTCAATTAGGGGTGAAAACTGACTGAGACAAGCACATAATAGACAGGTTGCTGATGCAGATTCGCTGTGAAAACTTTCCTCCATTTACATTTCCTCTATATGACTGATGTGATGCAAAACAGCAGAGACAAATTTAAAATGCGGGTTTTTTTTCCCAATCATTCAACCCTCACTGAATTTCAAGCAGATGTTTGATTATAAAATTTACTTGCTGACTACTCTAGCCGGGGATTTAGGCAATCCTAACACAGCTGTTTTGACAACATGGCAAAAGTTGACAAGGTCATGGAGATTTAGCTCCAAGGGCTAACTTTTTTACATGAAAAATAATTAATATTTAATAATAATTTTGCCTGTCTCATAAAGCAAAAGGTCTGTTTCTTAATATGTTGTGTTGTTCTTCACAGTGTGTAAGAATTACAGTGGAGTGTGTATTCTATCATATTTCCTCCACTGCCTTTAAAATTGAAAAGATTTTGTGCGACGTAACAAGCTACCATAACTTTATATTGCACACATTATCTTGATGAGAACTGAGTGAAGCCAGTTCAGATGCCTGTGTGTTATTGGCTGTATTGCTTCGTCACAGCAGTACTTTGTCCCAGCCAGCCAGCCAGCCAGCCCAGTGACTTTCCACCACCCTTGGATTTTTGGAGATGCAGGGGAACCACGGGTCTCCATGGCAACAAGATTATTACATCACTACTTTCCAGCTGCTATCGTCAAGCTGGTGTTTGGCCAAGCTCTGCGGCAGCCCGACAGTGACTCCACACACAAGCATACACACAGACAGACAAACACACACACACACACACACACACACACACACGCGCCAAAAGCCTCAGTATAAACTCTTCCAACTAGAAGAACATAACCATATGTTCATTTAGGATTTGTTTTGTAGAAACAATGGTTAAAGTGTGGGAGCGCAATCTGCATTTGAACCATTACACTGCAGTAGGATTTAAAAAGATATTAATGCATTTTTGAGTTTGGATCAGAGCAAAAATGTGAAACACCTAATGGTTCCAGTTTCTTAACTTTGAAAACATGCTGCTTTTCTTTGTCTTACATTGTAATAAAGTGAACATTTCTGATTTGGCTTTTTGAAATTGCACTTTTTTTGCTGTTTCACTGATTAAACAACAGTTGATTGACATACTGAAGAAAAAAAATCAAAGGATTGTGAGTACAATAAGAAGAAACACTGATGATAAGAAACTAGAAGAAAGGAAAGCAAAATAAAACAAGAAAATAAAAAAATTTATGAATAATGCACTTTTTGAGGGAATGAGGAAAGTAATAGTGATGTAAAAAATACCCGACAGCCATATATTGTGATTTCTTTTGCTCAGTGTCACACTCTGTAGCTGTCTTCTCCACTTATAGCCTCCTTTACCCCAGTTTGGTTTTTCGCCTAGGGGAAGGTTAGTTCTTAGAACATCTGACACTGTTTAAATGGGGTTAACTGTCTGTGTTAGCCCAGTTTTCAATGGGCTGGGTCCCTGTGGATGCTCTGATAGATGGCCACATGGAAGCATCTTACCTACAGCTGGCTAACATGGTGCATATGCAGAGGATGAGGTTGCGATCGACAGAAAAAGGTTCAACAACACATCTGGCCTGTCATTTCTATAGCTTCAGTACAGCTCGCTCTCTTTTCTTAACTCTTGTCCCTGTCGGCCAGGTAGTTTCAAGTGCAAGAAGGTTGTCCCTCAGTTACATCATTCATCAAGTTGTCATTACTGCCGCAGACAGGACAGTGTATCCCAGAAGGCCTTGTGTACTTCCTGCTTCAGTAGAGGTCAACATGACCTTGCTGCTTGACTGAACCCCTTTCCGCTCTGACTGTGGTCCCTCAGCTGCTAAACATTTATGTGTGGACGACGCACTATAGGCCTTGGGGTTTTACTCAGAGGAGTGAGTTTGGGACAGATGAGTGAGTATTAGGTGAGCTGTGATTTGAATGAAAAGAGTGAGGGAGATGAAAGAAGAGAGGGTGGAGGGAAGAGAGGAGAGGTGATAAAAAGCTGCAGGTTAGATCCACCTGACAGGTCACAGATGTGATGCAGTCTACTGGACATAACAGTAATTTTACTGGGTAGAGAGAAGTAGAAACATAAACTACAAGGTAAGTAAAATTAGTCATATATATTTTAAAATACTGTTATCAATTAATTACATGCATGGGTGTTGCACCTCTTGTCGTTGCCCGTCCAGAGCAAGTCTAAAATAAGAGTTATGATGTCAGCACATATATCTGCGGAAGAGTCATGGGCGGTGTGGATTAAAAATTCATATATTGTCACAAGGTGGAGGATAATGCAGTGGCATGAGAGGTGAGGGCCGAGCAGAAATTGGTGGGGTGGGAAAAAAGGAGGGAACACAGAGAGGAAGAGAGAAAAGGCAAGAAAGGAGAGAAATATATGGGGTCATTAAACAATTTTCTGTAAAAAAAATTGCACAGCTGTGATTTGTTGTGCAAGATTTCTGCACTCAGAGCTTTACCTGGCCTCAAAGAAGAGATTATGGCTCACCTCTTTCATGTCAACATCCATCCATCACAGTCACATAGGCCTAATGACATTAACTTGTGCTTGGCTGTGGCCCCATGCAGTATGAGCCACTTAGGAGACGATAAGCTTCCAATCTGGTATGTCATCTTGAACTTGATCACATTTTTATCAGAAAAACACTAAACCTTTTTAATTGGCATTTGTCTGAATGGTGCTGTATCATTTGTGTCCGGGCTGTACTCAGGTGCAGTCTCAAATGCTGGCAGTTATCCTAATTACCCTAAACAAGCTGGAGCCTGGAGACAGGTGATGTCCGACAAGAGCTCCACTCCATCCACCGCTTATCCATTCTTTACTTCTATATTTCCACATCAGCAGAGGGTTAGGAAAGATGAGTATGTAAGTGTGTATAGCTCTGACATTCAGAGTGACCTTAGTTTAAATCTGAAAAAAAGCAAGTGTTCATTCATTTGCACAGCTAGACGGGACATAAAAGAGGTGATAAATAAAGAATAAGTGGCTGCTGCTCAATTAATGAAAAGTGCCCATTTGACATCAATTTACAAAGACATTCACCTTAAAATGGGTAAATGACCAGTGATGTCAGAATCTAAAATGACTAAATGACAAATGACTCTAAATGACATAAATTAGCACATCCTCAAAGTTAATATTCATAAATTACAATGTATTGTCCTGAATATTACTTAAAATTGGAATGCTTTTTTTGTTGGGTTATGGAGGGATTGATTAAATTGATTTTTTCTTCTTTGACATATAAACATCTCTACAGTTCACTTCAGATACTAAGCAGGTGACACTGCAGTGAATAAAGTGGATTAGAATTGCAATGATTCATCAAGATTAATGTGTTCTTGGTGCAATTAACATTTTCCATTAGGTTCCCTGCTGGAATAGGATCTAATATATGCAAGTGGCTATATATTTTTTATTTTTTTATTTTTTGTTTTGTTGTTATTTGTGGGTATTTTTTTGAAAAGTTGTGTCTCTGTCTGATGACTTGACAAAAGCTTCTGTACCAAAGCCCTTGCCTTGTACATTATTTACATTTTCCCTGAGCTCTTCTCCATGCTGTTAATGTATGGCTCAGCTGTTGTCATTCATTAATTAGTCAGTGAGTTCTGACTTTGCAGAAAAGCCTGACCTCAGTTTCCTACAGTCCTGTCTGGATACTTGGAGGGACGGTTAATTTGCTCGTGTGGGGATAAACCACCTTCAAGGTGCTTACTATGAATTGTGGACCATGGATCAGGGTGGAGGAGACTGTATTTGGCTTTCTCACCCAAGGACAAGGGGATCAGCAGTATTTTAATTCCTTGATTTGCATTTAACAAACTGTTATTAGAATAATTTGCTGTGCTTTAGTAAAGATGCATACATGACATTGTAAGTATCTTGTCTCTATCAATAAAGCAAAATAACACTGGTAAGTGCAGCCCCTTTGTTCTCATCTGTCTCCTGAGCCCACCCACCATTCACATTCAACTCATTACAGATTAGTTCAGCCTTTATCACTGCCAGAAGGCGACTGAAAACAAAATTAGGAGTTTACAGTCATGTTAGCAGCTCATTTTGGCATTTTTCACGGCCACCATAGGTTCTTCTATAGACTGGGAAGGGGAGGGTGAGAGGAAGGTTTTTCAGTGGGGGGGCAATCTGGAACTTCACTGCAAGATGCCACCGAATCCCACACAATGGACCCTCATAGCTCCTTGACAGTCTGTTGATAATTTATTTATAAGATTAGCATCAATCCACTTTCAGCACCATTCAGTAAGGCTTGTGTGATATTTCTCATGGGTAAAAATGTAGTATGCTATTTTTGCTATCAGCATTTATGCAAGAGAAATATCAAAAATCCATTACAGGGTACTTGTTCATATTTTTCTTTTGTATGAGAACAATCTGTATGTCAGTCATGCTGCCTCCTGCCTCTGTGGCCAGCCAGACTAAAGACATTTAGAATGCATCTAAAAGTCAATTACCTGGTCAAAGATCAATAATTGCTCTGTTCTTTACGGAGAATAGAGTCACATAATGATACTGGGACCTCAAAACCCAATTTTCTCTTAACTAATCTGTCATTTTTTTTAAACAGACTTGCTCCCAGTCTGGTGGGCTGTTTCTATCCAAACATCACATCATTTGTTCATTTGACATTTGGTTCAATATAAAAGCAGTCCAGCGATGATGAATGTTTATCAAGCCTGTTACTGAGAAGCACTGCAGCTCTGCTTTTAAGACCTCACAGCATATTTGACCTTTATGACCTGTTATCCATCAGATAAAACATTAATGTTTGTGCAGACATGGATGCAACGGATATCCGGTTTAGACAATGCTTTTTATGTGTTTATGCAGCTTACTGAACCACGGCAGAAGCATATAAATCTAGAAAAATGACCAAATCAAGACAAAAACAAACACTTTTGAAGCATCAAGCGGAGGATGGGAAAAAAATGTTGCATGTGCAATGTCACAGAGCTGTTCTTGTTAGAATTAACGCATGAGAGGCCATGCAACATGTGATCTTGCAGACCTCAGCAGTGAGCTGCCATTTAAGGCTTCCTTCCTCCCTTTCATTGGGCACACTGAGAGTGATGCAATTATCAGCAGTCCTGGAAACTTTTAATTGAAAAACTTATGCTGGAAGTATCTATCCCAAATGAAGTATCGTCCAATGGGATTTTGACTCTTCCTCTTCGCCAGGTGCATGAGCTCAGCAGCAACACTTTGATTCTCTGTAGATATTTACTTTTTACATTGCCAAAAGAGATAAGTATGGAAGGCAAACATTATAATATAGAGCCCATTTTTAAGCACTCATGGGCATCTCTGTAATGCCTCTGTTCGACATGGAGGAATTGTCTGATGAGGCAGGTGTTTGCTCCCCCAGAGACACTAAATGAGGTACTTAATGGACAAATGCTAACATCACTGGCTGTTGTCAAGTTGAGATAACTATTTTTTCCACCAATAGAGTCACAACATGGGGTAAAATAACAAATCAAAACATAACCTGCACGCCCCCCTCACATACAGTACATTAAGTGATTTGGTCCATTATGAATAGAAAAATATTTAAGCTGATTTTAGTAGCTTCAAAGAAATACCACAGAGAAGCCCCTTGTAGTTGAGGTGAATTTGTATTTAGCTGTTCAACAAGTCGGAAGGTATCCATAGCAACAAGCAAAATCAGGGTCCCTAGCAAAGCAGGTGGCCATGAATTTTAAAGTTGGGGTGTCATGACCATGCATGCCATTTTGCTCTTTGGTGTCAACTCAAAAGAACAGCATTCTTTCACCTTATGCTTATTATGAAAGAATGAAAGAACTAATAAAAAAAGATTCCCTCTTTGCTTTATTTTAATGGTCAAAAGGTCAAAAAGATTGTAAAGTGCTACAATAAAGCACAGATGGTGTGTTAGAACAATATATATTTTACTGTAATAGGGTAGAAAAAACATCTCTCTGTCTCCCAAATACCCTCCAAATTGTATATTTTTCCCATTTTATCCACCTTATTGTTCCTCCTGCTGCAAAGAGACAAACACTCAGAGGAATGGACTGCTCACTCCTGTTATGTTGGACATTGTGTTGGCTAAGGTCACCTGTGCTGTGCTGTTGGCCCATGTTAGCACTGCTTACAATGCCCTACAAGAGGAAGTTGGCATGGCTGCTGGATTTAGCTTGGCATGTGCCCTTATAGGAGGCTTAACCCACAATGGGACAGAGGACAGTGCCCTGTAAAATGAGCAGGTTTGGCCCTGTGTGAAATTGTGACTTTAAAAAAGCTGCCCCAGATGAAATATCCAGCTCTGTTTGACCTGCAGCTCTTGTTAGAATTACTTTTGCATCAAGTTGCACTTAAGGCTTCAGACTTACTCTAGCAATCTTGTAAATGGCTAATAAGTCAATGTTAGTTGAAAAGCAAATAAAACTTTGTAAGGTTAGAGGCTAAACTGGTTGACAAGAAATAACATCAATTGTCAAATAGACAGAAAAGCTGCTGCTGCTGCTGCTCTGTAACGGCACCCTCTCCTCGACCCGTCTGTCTTGTCAGACATTATGTCGGACCAAAACACAAACAGTCGGCTCACACTTTTCTCTATTCCACCAGTGTGGTTTAGGTGTGACGAGTGTGCTGTTGAGCTGAGGGCTGTGTGACAGGAATAAGAACGACTCGTGGTTGTCCTCTGAGGGGTTCAGTGAATCTCTGCAGCTAATTCTCTCCTCTGCTGCGTGTCTGCATTTTGAATGCTGCAGCAGCGTTGTTCCTGTCACAGGCTGCTGTTTGCTCATTAATTGAGAATGTGCTGTCTCACCTTTGAAGATTTGAGGTCATATAATATGGAAAAAAAAAGATAATTACTTTTTAGATATGAAACTCTAACATTCTCCAAATGCGTTTTTCTCTGTCTACAAAATGAAACTAGTTACCTTACAAAAACTGCCAGAAAGCAGAGGGATCTTCCTAAAGTACAGGTTGCATTCAGAGCAGTCTGAAACCTGAGTTATTTTGCTCTCAGGGATTACTTTTACATCTGCTTTATTATCTGACACTATGCCCTCCTTAATATGAACATACTGATATACTGTAACATTAAATAGAAAATTCGAAAGAGCTCTCTGCGTACTGTAAAACTAGACTGACCAGCGTTTTCCATGGTCAACTCTTACTTTTGCTTTGCAACTCTTTTGGTTTTGGTCATTTTGTTTTTCTTTTCCTTAACGCGTGACAATGTGACATACAGAGCAGATTTAATTTCATTTAAACTTAAACTGACATCCCTCAGCACATAATGTTTTTAGTTGTTCAATGTAAAAATGAAACCAGTCAATACTTGTGACTGACAAGTGTAATATGCTGGCTTTTCTTAATTTGTCTATGCTTTGCCTTGAATAAGCTGAACACTGCTGAGTATATATATGTGTTTATTTCTGCCTGGCATATTTGCTGTGTTGCAACTGAGTTGCATTTTAATGACTCAGCAAGACACATTTTCTGGCTTCCTGTACATCCCTCTTGGTATTTGAAAGCCGTTGTGATTGTGTACACTGCCAGCAAACACTTTTTTTGAAGTTTTCGTTTAAACAGACTCTAGTGGTGTGTTTCTTAGTGCAGTGTCCATGACAGTATACACAAGTATGCTACTGTGATTAAGTTAAATTGCTGAGCAGGTCTGTAGTTTGGGCAAAAGAAGAGGTCATATGGATGATCGTTTTGATCTCCCAAAGACAAGAGTAAAGGCACACTATGCAAGCTTTAAAAACTTGAGAAAAAAAGAACATTTTCAATATAAAAGTGAAGCATTTCATTATGTATCAAAATGTTGAGTCATTTTTGCCTCAAACCACTGAAATATTTAATGCTTTTTGGTTATTAACAGATTTCTTTTCAGACAAGGTAAGATTATATGGCCCCATTCAGACTTAAGCAAATTAAAGTGCTGTACAAGGGCACAGAAATACATGAATAATGACTTCAGGAAAACATCTGAATCACTTTTATTAGACAACAGAAATGAAAAAAATAAATGTAACTAGTTAAAGATTACAAAGAAATTTCAAGGAAACTTAACCTTAACCTTGACCATTTTTAAGGACAACTCCAACAAGAGCTAGTATGGAGCCTTTAAATCTCTGGATTTAAAAGAAGTTCTGTATATAACTTGATGGAAAGTCATAGTAAACAGAGGTGTTTAAAAGCCATGTTTCCACACAGTTTTGTTTGTGTTCCTTGGTTTGTTCCAGATACAGAGCAACAACAGTGCAAGAAAATGATTTTCTTTGTGGATGTTTAAGAAATGTGGAGGTTGAACTGCTAGCTGTTTACCTGGTGATATCATTTAAAGCCTGAGTTCACACAAAGCTGATTGGGGAACAGAGCCACAGTATGGAGATCCTTCCCATACAGTCACCCTTTTCAGCTGCAGGTTAGACTTAAATGTCAATCATAATGTTACACCCCACCTTTTATAAGGATCAAATTACTAAATAAAACCAAAATTATCAAAATACAAACACTTGATCATACACCAGTGTGAAGGGGCCTACCATACTTGGAGAAATTTATCTGAAAAGTACTTTGATCTTTCAGCTAGGGTTAGCAGGTTGTTTGACCAGTACTGTAGCCAGCCAACCAGGGTTGATGGAGAAGTTTAGCTTTACTTTTGAGAAGTTGTCATGTTGTCCATCTTTTTTTTTTTTTTTCGAAGGTATCAACAAAAATCTGTGTGCAAGTGGGCGTGGCCGAGTGCACTTGCTCATAACTATTGTTTTGGTTAAGCTAACTGAACACATCCTGTAATGTCTTCAGTCATACATAGCGATTTCATTTACAACTGATGAAGAGAGGACAAATAGTGGAACTTTTAGAGAGCAATTATCAAAATGCTACAGCCTTTGTTATCATGAAACAAGTGTGTGGTCTCTATTTTTCTTTAAACAGAGTTAAAGTAGCTCCTAAGACTTTGCTCACCTTTGAGGAGCCTGAATCTTGCTTGAATTACTCCTTGCAGCTTTTATCTTGGCCAATTTGGCTGCCTCCTTCTGTTGAGCACAAAATGGCTTACACCTGTGAACTACTGCGACAAATTCTGACTGATCGAGACTTGACCAACCTTTAAAAAGCAGCTCGACCAACCCCACATGTCCTATTGCCCTGCTCTCTCGACCCTACCATCCCCAACACACAACTTTAACTGGTCTACATCTGTATGGCCGTATCTCCACAGAATTCAGGTTGACATACATAAGCCATCACCAGTTAAAACAAACGTGCCAATCCTCAGCCTTGATTAGCCAACATCTAAAATCATATCTGGCAGCTACACTGGGCCAGGGCTGACTGAACTTTTGAGAGCTGCTGCCAGAACACAGCTAAGTGTGCCAGGACTCAGTCGCAATTGGCCTAATTCCAATTCTTAAGCTTAAATATTGAGTGAAATTTTAAACTTGCGCTAAATTTCCACTTTTGCAAAGCATTATGAGTGCTTCTTAAGAGCTCTCTCGCTAAAGGAACCCAGCAGGCTGACATGATGTGACTAGACGCTCATCGAGCTATATGAGTTAATTTGAAGTAACTCCTGTCATTAGAATTATTTAACTTTGATGCCAGAGATATAATGTGACAGAGCTGGGAGATGATTAGAGCGGCAAAGAAAGGCAAAAAAGGAGCACTGAACTCATCCTGGGCACTGTTCCAAATCTGGGAAAGGAGTATTCTTTTACAAACTTTGCAGTGTCTGCACCCGCAAATACTATGAACTTTATTATGATATGTCCATATACCTTCTGTGGAGAATATAACTATACTGTTGGATGTTGGTTAAAGTACAGTTCACTGAGTCCATGTTGCCATTATTAAATCTGGTCAATAAAACATAAAAATTGTGCACCAAAGTTTTGTAATTAAATAACATGTCTTCTTAGCCTCTGTCCTAATGTCCTCATGTCCTCTGTCTGTATGGAACAATTTAGGCTGAAGCACTGTACCATCAATTCCTCTTTTTGCACTGACCATGCTGTCTGTTTTTCTGCCCTGGCCTGTCTTAACTTTGATCTGACCTGCTACAACTTCTCCTGTTAGTGCCATTTAAGTGCTCCTCTGCCTTCCATGTTTCATCATTTTCTCTCCATCAACTGTCTCAGAGACTGCTGGAAAGACCTGGACATGAAAGTGTCCTTTTGTTTGTTTTTCAAATAAACAAATCTGGGGACAAATCCAGTTCTTTACAAGAAAGAAAGAACATGTTTCATCACAAAACAAATCATTTGACAAACTTTAATAGCCTAGTTGAAAAGGTTATACTTTCAGAGTGCTGCCCTGTAGCTGACAGAGCAGACTTTACACATTAGAGGTTGTGGATAACAGCTCAACAAGAGCAAAGGGAGCCTTTGATGGTGCTTCTTTATCCTGCAGGCATCTGCTTTTGACACAGAAGCTTTCTTGTTCAAGATTTCATGTCCTTTTTGTCTCTACAAAGTTTCAACTTTGAAACAAAGTTGATAAAAATATCTTCCTTTTCCTTGTGTGGATTTTAAGGGCCTTTGTAGCAATGTCCAAATTTCAAATCAGGAAGACTAATTAACTCCTTTTCTTATATACATGCACACTCACTTTCTTATAGAGGACCTATTGCTGTCAACCTCTGTTACTGTAAGCTGTGATCATTTCTGCTGTTCATGTTGAAACTGCCAGCTCCCTCTACACAGTATCAAAGCAGATGATCATGCTATCCTCAGAATTTAAATCACCTCTTTGCTCAGTTATTCATGGCTACAGTATATAGACCTCATGCAGAGAATTTCTACAATGTCTAATTGCCAAAACCCACTCTCTATTTATTCAGTCATGCAATTTACCGGTAAGTCTAATTCATCAGTCACATTAATTACCATGTCACAAACATCACTGCAAAATGCTGGTACTTTTGTGACCATGAAATGCACTTCTAGTATTTTATTCAGCCTGATGAAAACATTAAGGGGAAAGTGCAATGATGTAGAATTTCTGTGTAAACAATACAACACAAGGTTCGTTTTTTTCGTCTTTTTCGAAAAATCTGGCCTTAAACATTGCATTACGTTAAAAAAAAGGGGGGGGGGTTGGAGTTTTTTATTCTCTACTGTGGAACAATGACTTTCTTATTTCTGCATCACCAAGAGCTTCAGAATTTCATACTGAACAAAACACTCTCAAGCTGTGTTTTTTACATGTGTGCGTATGCAGTGTTAAAGGTCCTGTGTGGGTGGTTAATCACAGCACATGTGCTGAGGTTATATGGATGAGAGGAATACAGCAGGGGGCTGTACATGCCTGCAGGTTTAAATGAAGGAAAGTACAGTAGTGTAGTATTGTTTGTAGAGCAGGGTTACAAAAAGACATTTTTCATGCAAAGCATTAGATTTTTAAAAGAAAAGAGTAGATAAGAATTAATTATTTTAGAAATAAGAGCAAGTATTAATGTTGACCCTGCCTCCCAGATACTATGTTTGCATCCATAATTAAATTGTTGTGACAAATGTAATTTCTGTCTTGTTTATGTTTAGAGACAATGTTTCTTTTAGTGACGGCAACAAATCGATACGCTGGAGTAGCAAAGAAGTAGATGGGCTCAATGCCATTTATACAGCACGCAGGACTGTGACAACAGCATGTATTCAGGGTTTGTGCCTGGACTCCAGTCTGTGGCTAGGTATCAGCAACAAAAAACACTTTGATAAAGGGCAGGGAAAGATTATTTGCAAAAATGTTAGTGGAAAAAATCAGAAAAATCTTTCTTCTCTAGTAACAGTTGACTCCCATGCACTGCCAGCACCTGAACATATGAATGTTGAATGATGCTCTTCATTCAGAGTAGCCTGCTTTGCAAGATTGTGTTTTGCTGTAAACAAATGAAAATCCATACAAGTGAACATTTCAGTGATATTTTCAGTATCAATATTTTTGTGGCTTGCCAGGTCTGTTAAAATTTTATGAAATATTTCCTCATTTTGTTAAAAAAAACATAATACAGTCAGCATACTCAAAACATATTCACTGCTGCTAATGAAAACAATACATTGCATTTATTTAGCAGTTTTCTTGTCCTTAGAAAGTCCAGAGCACTTTACAACATTCTCCCATCCATACCAACCTGCTCATTAGGAACATATACACTTACACAGTGATGGAAGGGCTATCAGGACCAAATTGAGGTTACAGCCTGGAGACAGTTTAGCACAGAGACTGGAGGAGCTGAGGATTGAACCACAGATCAAGTGATAAGTGGACGGCCTGCTTTACCACAGTCACCTCCAACAGAGCTGACAAATGTGAAGTGTAAGTAGACAATGGCGATCCTCAACCTGCAATTCAGGACCATTGTCATTGCAGTATGAACCTTCTGCTCACAAATGCACTGTATTTGTATAGTTTTCCAATTCACATGAAGATGTTCAGGTAGAGATGGTGTGCATGCAAGGTGGCTGTATTATGCCACTAAGAAAATCACTCTCAAGACAATAAAAAAAGTAGGACCAATGGAAATAATTCATTCAACTCAATAGAAATGTGTATCTAAGGAAGTTGAGATTCAACAGAGTAGACATCAATTTTGTGCTCCACATGAGACAGCTTATGCAAATTTGTGAACTATAATAACTGACATATGCAGTTTAATTTAAACAATACAGGATAAATGTAAATTAATTTAAGTAAACAGAACAAACAAAAAAAAAGTTCCTAGAAACAATGTTTGTTTGAAACAATCTTTTCTATCACATTTGGCTGCATTCCTGTAAATCACATGATCCCTGAATGAGTGTATGTGGAGGTCAGTGTCTCTGTAAGATGAATGCTTATTCTTGAGGCATACAACAAACATCCACACAGGCATCTTACTTTGGCAGCCAACGAGATCAGTTTATCTTTTTGTAGTAGGAAGGATGGTTCAAGACTTTTCCTGACATAATGCACCATCCTCCTGTTGTTGAGAGCTCTGTCCTGTTGCCCTCTCATTGCATCCACCCACAACAATGACAATGACTGTAGGAGAAATAGCTCGAACAGTTCAACGTGAGTTCAGCTGGTGTCATAACTGCCTTAAAAAGAGGTATTTGCCAGTTGTGTAAGCTTATTGTCCTATATTTTAGATCTAGGATCCTGGGTGATAAGATCAGCAGTGTTTTTACTGCGGTGCTCCTGTCTTCCTGCTCGCCTCGCTAGTATGTCCATTTCTCTTCATCAACAAATTGGTGCTAATGGGAGGCTGTTTTACTGCTGCTCTGGCTCAGTTTTCCATTCACAAAACCATTCTGGCAGCATCCTCACCATTATGACAGCGCACTTACGGTCACATTGTACCCAAAGGAAATAAACCAATTCATTCAATGCACAAGTGTACTCATGGTGCATTCTGGGAAGCATGAGGAGAGATAATAAAAACCTTTTGTGTGGAGGATACATTGCCTCTGCATTGTCTGAGAGCATGTCTGTCTGTGTGTGCATACCATCTGGGACTTTGATAAAAGAAGATAATGATAAATCTTGTGCATGTGTGCCTGTTTGTTTGTGTGTGTGTGTGTGTGTGTGTGTGTGTGTGAGATCCTGCATGTTTACATGTGCATGTGTGCTTGTTTCAGATAGCACAGTCAAAGTGCCAGGTGTGTGTGTGTGTGTATGTGTGTATGTGTATGTGTGTGTGTGTATGTGTGTGTGGGGGGGCTCTTAAACAACACAGTGTCCTTCTGAATCCTTGTCTGGATGCAAGCGCAGCAGATGCAGGGCGCCTCTCTCTATCATGGATCGTGATCAGTAACACATTTGACCCGCTGTCTGCTCTGTCAGGGCAACAGTATCAGCCGTGAACCTTTTTTACAGAAGGAACTATTGTCTGTGGTGACAGAGCTCTAAGCATTTTGTTTCAGTCCAGGCCAAAGGCACTGATTATAGTGTGCAGCCAAGGTCTTACTAGAGGAAAATGCATGTTTTTACAAAATGTAATGCTGTGTCACATTATATTTTTTTGTAGCATATTCTTTCTGTTCTACATGCCACATGTATTTGTAAAAGGTTATTCTTTGCATGCCTTTCAAATGGTGTAATACCCAGTCCTTTCTACACTAATTCAACCACAATCTCATGCAGTGAATCGTATCGCTTACATTTCCACGGCGAGTCAAATGGTTGCTGAGTCAAGTAATAACATCTATGTACTGGCAGTTAATCTCTTAAATGGTCTGTCATTACAGGGCTCAGGAAGCTGAGTAGTTGTTGGGTAAAGTGACCTCTGGGTATTTACTGCAGTTAGCCTTCCAATGGTTAAACCACCTATTTATACCACTTTGTGTTACTGTAAAAACACAGAAGGCATCACCATAATAGAGAAAGTATTCAAACAAATGCCTCTATTTTGCATTTAATTTGTTTGCCTATGTTCTCCTTGACTCCAATTTGTTTGAGCTTGAATTTGTTCACCTTGCACAAACATACCACAATGAATAAGTCATTGTGTGGCACAGTTCTATTTTAGAAAGACATTTATGTTTTACACCGTTGTTACATAACAGGTGTCACTAACAGTATGCACTAGTAGATGCAAGTCAAGTAGACATCTGAATACAGAAAACGTCAACACTCCTAACATTTGAGGAAGCAGGCAGCAGTCTTTGCTGAATGTCACTTATGATTTGATATTTCAGAGAAAAGCACGGTGACTGAAGTTATTCATGCCTGTAGCATACTCTGCTGTGATAAGCTTCTTATTGGTGCCTGTCAAAAATATATCTAAGTGTTTGCTGAAACAGCATCAGGAACAAAGTTGATACAGTTGATATAACATGAATTATTTTATTTATCTTATATTTTCCTACCCTACCTTAAATTAAAGGTTAAGTGTGTAGAATCTATGGGAATGTATTTAAGAAATATAACAGAAATGGAATATAAAATTTAAAAATATTCAAAGAGGAGGGGGTACAGCTTCACCCCTAGATATTTCTAAATCCTACACATTGGATCTCTAGGTTTGGTCAAACATGTATTCCCTTGGATCTACAATTGCAGTTATATGTCTAAATTAGCTCCAAGACGGAAGGAAGGTCTCATGCAGAAAACCTTAGTCTAATAAATGAAACTGTGGAGAAGATTACGTTTCTATTTGGAGAAAGTCTCTTGCGATCAGCAGCATTGTTCCAGATTTATGGCACAGTTTGGTGGATCCAATTAAGTGTACTCTCATTTCTTAAAAGGCTCAGCTCAAAATGACAGTAATAGTTTAATGTGTGAAAAATTACATGTCAGTAATATCTTGAGGCTGGAGGCAAGTCCTTTGCTATTTGGAACTAAAACTTATATCATTGTCGACCTGTAATCATAAACTTATAGTGCATATATTTAATACACCACAGTGGTACCTTTGTATTATTTACGCTCTCAATACTCTCTGATTGGATAAATGTAATAAAACAAATTTTACTTTATACCCTGAAACTATAATTAAGATCTAATATTTTATTATCCAGATACTGAATTCAATTAAACTCAGTTTTAACAGATATACCATAACTAGATATCTGCTAATCCTCCAATTAGCCAAAACAGCATAAAAAATTTTAATTCACATATTAAACTAAAAGGGAAAAAGAGGAAACTGCCACGACTTCACTCTGCTGGAGGAGAAGTAGTTATAGAAAAATACACGAAGTGGTAGTTTCATTGATTTGGTATATCCTGCACTTGTTATATCTTTCACTGTCGTGCCAGTCATTTTGTATGATCAACAGTATCGTGTTGTCAAGGCAAAAACTGCATTGTCAAATACAGCTGCTACTGCATCTGCCAAATCCAATGCATTAAACGTATTCCAGGTAATTCATCAAACTGTATATTATATATATATATATATATATATATATATTTCAGAGCAGAGCTGCTAGAGTCCTCACTAATGTAAGAAAACTGGATCACCTCAAACCATTCTTACAATCACTCTGAGTTTGTCAAATAATTGATTTTCAATTACTAATGATGAATTATTAAGTGCTGATTGGTTTGGGGCCAGAATACATTTCTGATCTGCTGCTTCAATATGAACTATCCTGACCTTTTGGGACGGGTTTGCTTACTGTCCAAACAAGGAAAAGCAGCATTTAGTTTTTATGCCTTCTGTATCTGGAACAAACTCAAAGAGAATTTGAAGTCTGCTCCATCTCTTAGTACTTCAAATGACAACTCAAAACTTTTTTATTGCCACTGCTGTTAAGTTAATTGAATTTGGGACTATTTATTTATATCTTGCTCTGAGCGGTAACAGCACTATAATTTTTGCTTTCCTGTTTTATCTATTTTGTTATTTCATTGTCTATTTAATAATGCTTTTTATGTTATATGTGAAGCACTCTGAATTGCCTTGTTGAAATGCGCTTTACACATAAACTTGCCATTTTGAATAACTGAGGTTAGGCTGTGAGCCTACAGTGAAAATGTTGACGGAGCATACTGTACTGTACACTGCTGCAGAGCTTGTTTAAATGCCAGACACGACACCAGCTCTTACCTTTCTCTACAGAGAGCAAGCATTCAGCCGCACTGCCACTTGACTTTGAAACAGTTCCCTGGTCTGAATTTCATTTTATTTATCACTTGCCTGTTTTTTTTTTAAATATTCCATGGCTGCAGTCCATTGACTCAGCAATCAAAGATAGTTGCTATACTCTAATCATTTGTTCGTAGCTGCTCGCTCAAGATGTGTACACATCATAAAATCTTAAAACAAAAGGCAACTTTTGCTGTTATATCTTGATAGTGAGTCCGGGATCTTTATCGATGTGTTGTCAGAGGGCTTTGATTTACTGTCAGCAGTTACATGAGCAATGCACATCCAGTCAGTGCAAGTTTGAAGTTTGCTCACATAATGATGTTGATGTGAATTATGAGTCCAGGAAATGCTGCAATAGATCTTAAAGGGCACATATGAATCATCTAGTCTGAAGAAAACGCAAAGCATCCACCAAGTATGCTATGCATACATCACAGCTAAATTCTGCCAGGTTACAGTTTATGGGCCACAGTATATACAACAGTATAACAGTACAGTATATAAAAGACCATGGATTTGGCCTACTCTGCCAGTTGGATAATGATTGGCATTTTTCTGTTGAAGTAGAGCTCCTCATGAGGCCAATAGGTAATCCAAAAATAAAGCACAAAAGCACCTTTCACATGTTTCTGCTTAGGCTGTTGTTCTCACCCTCATCAAAACCTTCTAAAAATACAGAAAATAGCATCCAAAAGAAAATTGCCAGGGTTATACCTAAAGCTAGAGGATTCTGCAAAATGGACTGCTCAGTCCCTTGAGCAGGAGGGTTAAAGGAAGGACAGAGAGAACAGGTGCTCAGTGGTAGGCTTCTTTTCATGTCATGCACATCACTGCCCTTTTCTAAGAGACAAGCCTCAGAGGCTGCTCATCTGGGACAACAAGACACTTTGAGGTTGTTGCCTTCACTTCCTCTTTGTTATTTGTTCATCTTTCCTTTTTTTCATTTATCTCTTCAATTTTTCCTCAATCAAATCAACCTTCAATTACCCTTCCTTTCCACATAGCATTTTGTTTTCTTTTTTTCTTTTTTCCAAAGAAATCCCTTACCAGTATGTTTGAGCATTGGTGAGCAGTCAAAGTACTGGTATGACTCTTATGGGTTTCCTACACTCAGGGCCACTTCTCCACTGTCGCGTGTCTGTAATGGAGCCCCTGGGAGCCTGAGCCTCTATCTCAACAAGAAAAGATTTACACAACTGAGCACTGATTGGGAACACAGCCGCAGCTTCACTGAGTCCTTGAGGTGCAATAAGATGGCAGCCTGTTGGCAGTGAAAATCTTTTTAAGAGGATCGCTGTCTTTCTGTCTTGCAGCCAATGGTGTATTTAGTGGCATAAAGGTGAACATAAAAAGGCTATGAAAGAGGTGAAGCACACTGAATATGTAGCCAGGTAATATCATACCTGATGAAAGCTAGGCGCTGCCACATAGGCTGCTAATGCATTCCATACTTCTAGAAGCTTATTTCTTTGGAGACTCACTGGATCGATGCCATTGTATTACAGTGTATAAAATTCATTACAACCATGGAAATACATTGCTTGGGGTATTTGTCATCTTGCAAACAGAAAGGCTAGAGTTTTAGTTTAGCTCCATGGGTGTGTTAAGTTTTACAACCATGTGCTAATCAAGCACATTTCTAAATGTAACCATAAACAATTAGCTTCATAATAAGGAAACAAAAATAGCCTAAAGAGGTAGAAACTTGCCTATCATAATGTTTGACAACAAAATATTTGCGTTCTTGCAAAGAGTCAGATGAAGGATGAATATCATCCTCTTTGGGAGAAACTAGCTTGGCCCCGTTCAGAGCAGTTTGTTTTTTAACTTGTACACAAAAAACAATGTAAAATCAAATTATGTGCTGTTAATAAGGATATTTTAATGAGAAGTGGATGTATCGGAGGTCTCACTTTTTTCATTCCTATAAAAACTGCTCAGAAGTGCATGCAGTCAAAGAAGGCTGACTTTCTCATCTCGGACCTCCGCATCTCTTCCGCAATTTGGGCCTGCAGAACATGTGCACCGGAGACTTCAGCCAGTTTAGCCCTACACATGAATGGAGATGAAATTATTTATCCTTCGGCTCTTCTACACTTTTCAAATGTTATTGGATGACATATGAGTCAAATTATGATAGTGTAAGAAGTAATTTTGCAGGGGTTGTGACTTCCACAAAAAAAAATTCCACCATTTTACGCTTCTGTCACAGGCAAACATATGGGAAGAAGTCTTTTTGGGCCCAAAGTGCTCCGCTTGAGGTGCAATTACATGGTCTGGACACTATGTAGGATTGACTTTAAAGCAAGGCCACTTCCTGGGGGCTTGTCCTTAACTATTTTTTACAAGAGGCAGTGACAGCCCAGGATCTAGTTAAAGTTAGTGCCAGTTAGTGCCAGTGTAAGTTCAAGTATCTCTTATAGCCTTATTTAACAAATAGTGTTGGTTCTTGTGCCATGTTGAGGGTAAATCAGAGGACAAGTTATATAGCTTGAACCGTTTAAATAAGTGCTGCATCACTGTGCTGCACAGCAGGAATGAATCATCAGCATGCAGTCAAATGTAAAGTAATGACTGTGTAGGCAAATGAAGATCCCATCTTAAATAGTTTTTTCTAAATTTCATCAAAAAGGATTGAGTGTGTCTAACCTACAAGCAGTGTGTTATGGCTGTGGTATTAACTTTAGTGCTTATCCGGTTTTATTTTCTCAGGCTTTTCCTCCTGTCTCATGCCTTGTTTCACTCTCTGTCTTTATATGTTGTCTATTTTTTAATTTGTTGATTAATTTCACCTGTCCCTGGTTATCCTCCTGTGTTTCCTCTTCGTTCTGTCAGTTCATCTGTTTCTGTTCCCAGTCAAGCATTTGCTCCAGCTGTTTTCTTAATTAGGACCAGTTACTTCTTAGTTTAGTTTTTATATTTCCCTTGTGTTCTTGGTTTTGCCTTCAGTCTCTACTCTGAAAGTTTTGTTGCCTCCTTGTTTATTAGTATCACCTTTATATTATTAAAGCTCCTCCTGTATTTCCGCAACCTGCCTGCCTCCTGTTCTGCACTTGGGTGTTTTGGCTTTTTTTGAAGTTCTAAAACATGAAACAGTGGTATGAGCCACTGACTAGTGAGTGGGGTTTAATTCAGTTTTTGCCTTGGTCAGCATTATATAGACAAGTGGCTCTGTGTTTTACTCAACTGGTGTCACTTGTGGAGCAACAGCTTCCTCTTTTGATAAGGATGCGGAAAACAAAATTAAGGGGTGTGAGCCATTCTTGGCAATCCTTTCAGATTGTACAGACAAAACAAGATATAATGTAGAACTCAGTGAACTTTTAAGTTTTTGGCATTTGCTACCTTTGGATACAGCCATGCATAGTGTATCTTTTGTGAGGACAAAGTACCTGCATATTCTGTTCGTGTTTATTCATTCATAGCTCTGCTATGTAAATTTGCAGAGAGACCCAATTTAATCTAATTTAGCTTACCGTGCACATAACCAGGTTATCTAAATTTATGATGGCACTATTACATTACCAAGTTATTTGTACCTTTTTAATACTTGGAAGGGAGCCAAAATGTGTATACAGTGTGGCATCATGTGATGTATTTTCCAGCACACACAAGAAACCTGAATAAATACTCAACCCATCTGCCGATGGCATTGTTATATAACTGATTTATTGCTTGTATTAGACAGCCAGGGAGGGCATGTTGGATGTAAATCCAAATACCATTCAGCTACTGACTGGCAAGAGCATCCACTATGGTCTGTCACTTCTGTGCCTGCTCCCCAGAGTATGGCAAGTACACATAACTATATCACAAGAACCATAAGATTATAGTAAGCCATTTACAGGCTTTGCTGCTCACGGCTTTGGCAGCTGCAACTTTAAGAACGGTGAAAATAAAGATCATGCAACGAGACACTGCAAAATGCTTGCTATCAACACTGCAGTTGAGCCCTGAAGAAGTGTGCGTGTTTAAGACCACCATAAACTGGTCTTCAGCTTAATCACCTGCTACATAGGAGCAAAAACTGAAGCAGTAAACTTTCGGGACCATTCATCGGTTGTTGCAATTTCCATCTTCTAGCTTAGAATGACACCATCATTTATTGATGTGGTGTTTCCCAAGCTGATATGGAAGCCCTCTCAATAATTAATATGACGCAAGGCCTGGCCAGGCTGACGGAGCGGTGTGCTGCTGCTGCTCATGCCCTGCTAAGGACCACAGTGATCATTTGGCCCCAGTCTGGGTTATTTCCATCTCTCCGTTTATCACTTTTATTACAGCTGTGATGAAACACTGCGCGTGCTTCCATAAAGCACTTATGGGCCCCTGCTTGTTTAATACATTCTTCTCCCACTGACAGGCCTGCACTAATCTCATTTACCCATGAGTCACTGTGGCTAATATCAAGGCTGCCCGCTGCACACACTCCCACACTATTACTACTCTTATCACTAACATATCATATTCCTCAGAAGATACATATTACATACATGAACATGGGTACACACAAGTGCACACAAATTTGTACTGTCACTGCTAGTGCAAGCACTATTACTCACTGAACAAACCTAAAAACTGCTGTTACCTTGTCAAAATCTACCTTAACTACCACTGATACTTCGACAACAACTACTTACTGCTGTCCTGTCTCTTTCCTCAATTTCACAACCAGTTATTATATCTATTGATATAATAATTCATTTTCCATTGTTTGACTGAGTCTGAGTGAAGGGGCACATGTCCCTCTCCTCTACCAAATACTGCAACTCCTCCTGTGGGATACCAAGTTATTCACAAACAATTTAAAAGCTGAATAAAGCTGTATAAAGTCTCTGTTACATTCTGTGTTCATTCCTGGCTCTCCGTCTTGTTAAACTTAACCAGAACACCTTAAAAGGAGGCGTCCTGATCAGATTTCAAAAACCTCCTCAGCATCAATGCTGCTCTTGAATCATTTCTGATTTAAAAGCTGCTTACCTTATTCCAAGAGATGAGCTCAAAACACCCTATGGAGGAATTTGCTACATGAAGCCTCAATTTTACTAGCTCAGTCACTACCTAAACTTTGTGGCAGCAGGTGGGACTTTGGCATGTAAACTGAATGGTGCAGCAAGAGCCTAGTACACATAACTGGAGCAACTGGCTCATTTGTCTTAGACTTCATCGTACCCTCATTCGTAAACAGGACCATGAGATACTCAGATACAATTTACTATTATCAGAGGGACTATCAAGCCCTCTTGACTCTACGGTGCTCAACCTCCTGACTTACCCCAGAACACCTTAGCTGTACCAAAACCACAAACAAATTTGGTAAAAGATACAACTTTGGCAGAATACAACAGCCATCATAAATCTGTTTGATTTACTGTCTTTAAAGCGGATACAACTTTTGCTGTCATCACAAAGCCTCAGTGGCTCATTCCATATTCCCACAGCTACTCCTCAACTAGACACCCCAGTGGACACTGTCATAAGTTTTTGCCTTTTTTTTTTCATCAAGCTTGTGTAGACTGAATTATCAGACTCTTAATACTCTTTCAGTGCCTTTAAAAGACTCAAAAACTGAAGCTCTGTCTCACTAAGGATGGAATTTGTGTTGTTCCTAAATTTGACGTGTGACAGTCTGTGACAGTCTCCTGTCCACCACTGCATGCCCCATCTGCCACCTCTTCTTGAGTCGCATGACACTTTGCTAGAGGGTCTCTGAGACCATCGGAAAATACCTCTCTCTTTCCTCAAACATCTCCTACGCCTGAGTTTTTGTTTCTCTAAAAGCAGCATGACTGATGCCTGTGTGTTGATTCTTGAATCCCACTAAACTTCTGTAACTTGACTCAGCAGAGTACTAATGTGTTTCATTTCAAATTTTCCTAGTAATAATTTTCCTAGTAATATCAATGTCTTTTAGGTGTTCAAGCTATTTTGCTAACTTGCTCAAGCTAACTTGGCCTATCACCCACTGTATGACTATGAATATATCCAAGTCAACCAGATCTCATTCACACCTAGACAAGCAAACACAAAACAAGAAGAGAACTGGGCCTCAAAGCCAGCCATTTCTCCTTAACCAAGGAAGGCCATGGGAATTAAACATTAAACATCTTTAATATTTGAATAGAAGGTGAGAAGATAATCATGCCCCCAGCATACACCATGCCACAACATCACTTACACATTGACTGTTTTGTATTTGCATCACTTTATATTATGTGTGTTGCAAAATCATTCTAATTGTTGTGTGTTCATTATAATAATAAGAATGATGTTGCTGGAGTAGGATTTGGTACTATGGCAGACATGCTTATCTTGATTTTATTGTTTCATGTTATGTTTAAGT
>JAPZDY010000001.1:21836675-21847702 GCA_029783645.1 Ctenochaetus hawaiiensis | reverse complement strand
TGAGTGATGACAAAGCAATAAAACTCAGTAGCATTCTATATTTTCAGTTACAAACTTGACCACATTAGGAAAGTGTGACCTTCTTTATGAGAAAGTAGGTGATGGATGGGGTTTATTTACTCTGTCAAGCTGGTTTTGGCTGCTGAGTTTGATTAGTGGAAATGTCCTTTTTCAAACTTACTTTAAATACCAGATGTTAGGGTCATAATTCACAGATGTAGCCCTAACTTATGTTAAATGAGGGCCATCAAAAGGCTTTTAATGCAAAAAAAATATTTCAGACAGGTGGCTGAATTAGAATGTCATTAAAAACTCTACAGTCATTTAATTGCTTAGAAGATTAAGAGAGCTATATAAAGTTCTTTTGACTTGTAGAGACATCTGAAAACTGTCACGTGGATACATTTTATGCAGGAAATAAACAGATTTTAATGTCTATTCAGCGACTTTTTTTCACTAAAATCTTTAGGCAAGTACATGTCAGTACAGACTAATTGCTAATGAACCCATAGGAAAGTTTTGTCATAGGTTTGTCATAAAGCTCATTAATAGTTCAGATTTTGTGCCGTGTGATGTGATGAGATGACAGCAGGCAATGTTTAAGCTATGCTTTGTTTACTCTGAAATGTGATGTAGCATTACTGAAGCTGAACTTAAAAAAATCTATTGATCTATGGATTTAGATAGATAATTTAGATAATGATTTAGGGCCCTCTACACACAAGACAATTTTAAGCCCGATTTGCACACCTTAACTATCAGGGTGCATGGCCCGACCCAAGACTTGGTATGATATCAATTAGATCATTTAACTGCTCCTACATAAGTCAAATCTTAAATACCAAACATGTTTGATACTTACGATTCCACGTCGGGCTGCCTCTGACAGAATACCCACAGTGGCCGATGAGAGCAAGCATACTAAGAAGCGTCACCAACTGGATGTTGCGTACTTTTACACTTACAAACTTGTCGAAGACAAACAAAATCATGCCCCAAGCTAAATGGGACATTAATAAAGAAGACCAGTTCATCAATTTATGGCAAAACTACGAGTGTTTAATGCAAAACATTTGCAAAACATCTTCCCATGTGAGTGTCTGTGAGATCTTGTGTCTGTGAAATCACCACTGTGAAATTGTTACCACAAATGGCAGGTGTGCGGTCTAATGGTCTAGAGGAATCATGTAGTGTATCATTTTGGAGGATTATAATTTTAAAAAAACAGCTGAAACTGTCCTTATGTCTGTGGTCTCCCACCTTTTTGAAAACAGTTAAGATTTGATAATCATCTAGTGTGACGAGGGCCTTACTGACAAAAGACTTTTAATCTTAAAATAGTACAAACCTAAATACTGCCTCAGCAGCAATAAAGCCTAAGGGAGTGAACACTATGAGGGAAGCAATTCCCACTATGAAATCACATGAACACACACCACATAACAGATGAGCAGTTTATCCACTCAAAAACAATAAAACAGTGCTTTAACTGGTAGCATATAGTATTTCCTCCCTGTAGATTCCAGTGCATTGCAGCTTGACTCTGGGTTTAAATCTCATAAGGATGGTGAGGCACACTTAACTTCAGATCGATAATGTTTCTGCCTCAGAGCCTGCCTTTGCGTCCCAGTGGAGCCCCGGTCAGTTCAGTGAAGTTCAGTGCCTCTCATTAGTATGCAACACAACACCTCATAAACATTAAGTGTTTGGTCAGCTGCCTATGGGCAAGTGAGGCTCTGCTGCTTTATCCCATGGCTGTTTAGTCAAGCTGGACAATGAGTGTGGAACAAAGTTAGAAAGTGCTTCAGTTTCATCGCTACAAACTGCATCAGAGTGCAGCGTCAGGAGTATTACCAGGAAAAATAGATCTACCTGCACTCATTGTAATGCACAATAGAGGACTTGAGATCAGGAGCTTTTTATTAAGTCGTACTATTAAAAATCTCTTGTATCATTTGTTAAATCCATCGTAAAAAGTGTATGTGTGGTTACATTGTGCTGATGCTATAAAAAGGCCTCTGTTTCTGGGGACTTTTTAAACCAGGAGTTAGAAAATGTCCATGAATGGCTTTTACATCCCATTTTACATTCCTTCCTTTTCATTTTTTAAGTGTGGGACTGAGATAAATTGCCCTCCTCTGTTGTTGTTTCATAACTACTAACTTGGGCATGGATCATCAGTAACTTCTCACATACACAGACATGCACATTAAAAAATACACACAGACATACACACTTTGTTCCTTCTATACATGTACAAGTGTGTGCATGCACACACTTGTACATGTATAGAAGGAAAAAGGCAGTAAAAACATGATTGATTGGGAAGACTTTTTTGGGCAGCACTGTAGTTTACACCACAGTGCACAGCAGATGGAGGGAGTGGGAGGTACAGGCTCTGAAAATGTTTTGATCTAGAGGTCTCACAGGTGTACCAAAGACACCTTATAATAGAGCAAGAAGGATTGATGCCCCTTGTGTGCATGTGCAAGACTGCGCATGGATATGTGTGTTTCTATTTTTGCTGCTGGGCCAGTCAGCAGGCCTGTCTTGGTGAGTCAGTGTATGTGGTGACAGTGACATACAGACACACCGACAGAGGAGATGGAGGGTCAGCCCGGTGCATCTTGGGAAAGGTCTCAGAAGTGCATCACTTGACTCAAGTGGACCTGATGGGTTCAGGTTAAATTTTTGCTTTCGTGTATGTCAAACTTTGACTTTAAATGATAAAAAATGAACTTAAATTTATCATTAATCAATTGCATCTCATTATCCACTGTTTCTCATGTCTCCTTGATGCTTTGGTGGGTTACTTTATAGTATTACAATACATATGTATTGGCAAGTTTACCATTACAGACTGATAAGTAGATGAGCATTATTTTAATCAATTAGATTTTTTTTATTTCACTGCATGTGTGTACTATAGCTTTAGAAGAAAAGAAAATTTTTCAGTTGAGGGAAAAAATGTAATGTTCACTGGGAATTTATGAATCTGCTTTTTTAAAGTACAGAGATTAAAGGGAAAATGAACAAGCTAAAGGGAAACAACATAACAAAATGTACAGTTTGTACACTGTTTTAGAAAAATAATCATAATAAACATTTTTGTGGCTAAAAGATTTATGTGGTCTTTTAAGATACTGGTTATAAGATGTGTGTTATCCATCCTTGTTTAAAAAACTTGTTGCTTCTTTGCAGCAGCAGCATCAATATTTGTAGCACTGTAGCACTGATATTGAGCTTCAGGTGATTGCCGTTGCACTATGTGATGAAGTTCTCTCTCAGTCGTCTGTACTTCTCTGTTAAAATAGTCTCTAAGTGAGGACAACATATTTCTTTCTGAAAAATATTGATTGAATTATATATGTCAGTATAGTGACAACTACCACTTCAATAAAAAATACACAAGACATTTTACTGAATTTGTTACAAGTCTTTACAACATAAATAAGGTTGCACACCAACTTGACTCGTCTACAGTCATACAACTTCAAGGCTATAGTCTTAGTTTTTGTCCTTTATTTTTGAAGCATTTTAAGGGTACTGTAAGCAATATTGATAATCATAAGTCATAGTATGTAATGGTAAATAAGTATTATTGGGTATGTAGGTAATTTGTTACAAGGTGTATTTGCTCAGTCTGGTCTAGAATGGACAGTAGGCTACAAAGATGGAAAAAATTAGATGTATTATTCACCTGATTACAGTTGATTAATTGTTGCTCATGCAAGTTGGTGACAATGGTTTTGGTTCTGAGAAGAGAGCAAGTAGTAAAAATTTCATCTAATTTTTGAATGAGTTAATTTTAAAATAAGCCCCACTTCACAAGCTGGCTCTGTGTTGTGTGCAGTTTGACTGGCATAGGTTTAACCCAGTCCAAAGAGGGGCATTAACTTTAATCTCAATGTGCCCCGACAGTGTTAAGCCACATGCTACCTCAGGGGTTTACGCTCTGCCATTTGATCTGACATGGAGTGAAATAAGTGTGAACAGGCTTCATCACGGACATTCTCACATTGTCTTAAATAATGCATTTCAACAAGGAATGTATCTGAAAATGATTCATATTTGGAACAATCCCTCAGTGCAACTATTCTCCTTTCCTCCCCTCTTAATTGCTGTGCTGTGGCATGCTGTATTGGAACAGATTAATCAGTGTCAACTGGCCTTGCTTGCTCTCTCACTCGCACTTTTCTGTGTTTTCTTCATTTCTCTTCTCTTTTCTCCCTTCCATTCTCATATATCTGCCTTTGACTTTCTCTGGCTATGCAGTTTTGTGTCACTTGTGTGGACACAGTGTCTCTTCTAAAGCACATTGAAGGATATTTATACTATATCCTTTGCAACCGAGGGAAGAACAACTATAGTCTATATATACAGTGTCATTGGCACAACTGGAGAAATCTGTTAAACTCAGATGGATGCGCATGCACTCACTATGTAACTTTGTGCTTGCATACCATGTATGCATGCACAAATCACCTTGGTGACGATATAAGTAACTTAAGTAACTACACATGTGGATATGCACAGAAAAGTCTTAAAATGTCATTATATATATAATTTGAGGTTCACATGTTTTGCTTTGAATGCAAACAGAAAAATGTTGCTTTGAAAAACAAACAGAAGAGGTGGAGCCTGACTATGCATTGACTCCTTAAAATAACAGCTTATGCAGAATAAAACCACCACCCTTTAAGGTTTAAGTAACTCCAGATCCTCTGTATACAAGGCTGCTGATGGTTAGCCTAGCTTAGGAATAGCCAGAAAACTCTGAGTTGTATACAACCCTGGTCTGTGCATATTCACTGACAAGGAGGCTAAAACTATTGATACTGTTACAAGACAGTGGCTGATTTTTTCTGGCTAAGCGGTTCTGACCAAAGCTTCTAATTCATGAACTATTTTATATTCAATTGATGCCTTATTATCACATATCTTATTGTTGTGAGTCAAAGTTAATGAGTCTTTCTGAGCAGATGCAACAGTGATTAGAAGAGGAAACAGTAGGTCTGTTTCCTCTTCAACTCACTGTCCCAGCTGAACAAGACTATATATTGCATTTAAATTTGTTTATGTGTGAACAACAAAGTGAACAACTTAACTTGTTTTTCTTGTATCTTAACAAAGTTTTTACCTCCCAGTTCCTTAATGATACAAAAGATACAGAAAGTATTTGGAGGGGCCAGATTTTGGTAGGCTGACTGCAGAGCAGTGTCTTCCTCTTCTTTTCAGCCTGTCTTTTCCTTACCACACCTTGTCTCAGTGCATTTTCATGTCTTTTTTCTCAAAGCTTTCACAGGTGGCTACTGCCTCAATATGAATATTTGATAGCATTCATATTACTCCCCTGAGGATAGTGAAATATTAAAATGTTTTATGGTGGCTGTTTTGATTTCTCAGAGGCTCTAAAAAGTGGACTTCCTGATGAGGGGGACAAAATCGCTTTGACTTGACATTATCAATATGTTTACAAATCTTCTTCATTTCACCATTTTTAATAGTGTTTGCTGCTCTACATGGACAGAGTGGAGACTTTGACTATGTTCTCATGTATGCACCACTGATCTGCTGGGGGTTCATTAACTCTGCCTCTGATATGCAAATATTGGGATTGAGAGAATGGGAGCTGTGGGGTCCTTTGACAAGAAGTTGCTACATATTCTTGTCTTTTCTCTTTGAAGAAGCGAAGTGTAACACATGACAAGAACCAATGTAAAAATGTTTAAAAAGGAACTAACATTACACAAAGAATGTGAAGAATATGAGTTATTTGTGTTGACTTGATGCTACTGAAATAAGCATGCTAACTAGATAGCCCTAGTCTTTCCTGTCTTGAGTTAATTACCTTGTTAACTCATCATAGAACACACTTCATTCAAATTCAACAGACACAAAAGTAAACAAAACTTTCAAAAACCAACTCAGTTTGTCCGTTCTCTCTTCCAACAATTAACACCTCTTGTATATTTTAAAAAAAACCCTTGTTTACCAAGTCAGATGTAGAGGTCCCTGTTGGTGATGCCCAGCAATCTTCTCTTTCTTGTCTGTCTTGTCCCTGAAGTCAAGAGTCCTTGTGAGAGCCACTGTATCTGACTGGTCAGCTGACGGGCAATAGCTGCATGGCTATCTAAGCCAACAAGCTAACTGCAGCTTCAAGCTACAGCCAAAGAGAGCTAAAGCAAAACTGTACTTAGCAGAATTTAGTGGTAACTCTGTTTTACACATTGCACCTTTAATGTTCCTCAATAACATGTATATTATATTAATTTTCTCATATTATTTTTCTATCAGCGGGATTCCAAGGGACAGTACCTGTTTGACCTCATCTGTCACCATCTTAACCTGCTGGAGAAGGACTACTTTGGCATTAGATATGTTGACCCTGACAAGCAGAGGGTAAGAATTGATTTTTAATAATAATCTTAACTATATGTCAGTTGGATTTTATTCACTTGACTCCAGCGATGCCTCTATACCTCACCATAACTCATGATTACATCTCTGTCATCTCTAAATCTTTCAGCTTTTGTAGTTTTTCCTCTAACTGTAGCATTACCTTGACCTTTTCTGAGTGCAAATGAATAATTTGTTCCCAATGAATTAAAAAATTCAGTTCACATAAACTACACATTTTGCCTTTCTGAATTAGCCAATACATGGACTAAATATTAAGGATGATAACACTTTTCAACCGTACATCTTAAAAGGTGCGAGGAAACCCTATGAACCAGATTCAAGGATAAAAAGCCATCTGTTGCCACTAGCTCTGCAGCTGTTCTGTACAATGTCACATTCAGCCTTTACTATTTTGATGCTGTCTTTAAAAGTCTGTAGCTCATCAGCAGACTGTAAGTCTCACATTCAGTGATAAATACTTGTGTTCTCAAGTATAAATGCCATGTCTTAATGGTCTATTTAGTCTCTACATAAATATTCAGAAAAGGTAGGTATGCCTCCAGGTCAATTATGCAAGCTGGCAAAAAACCAACCCCTCTGATATGAATATCAATCACAGAAATTAACACAGTCCTTGGTGAATTTACAGAACACTGACTGAGTATTTGTTAATCATGCACTTTTGAACTGGCAATGGGATTACAAATGCTTTAAAGGCTTAAAAATGTTATTCACATCGCATTGCTAGTTCTCTCTGCTTTTTTCTGCAATGTTTTCAGCCAATTGAAAGACATTTCAGGAGATATTTAATGGAGGTGTAACTAAAAACAAGTTATTTAAAGCCTATGGCTTCTTTATCATTTCATTAATTTTTTTTTTCCATTTCATTTATTAGAACCAGTTTGGCCTCGTGCTGTTTAACACTCTGACAGAAAACAGCACTCTTCTGATTATCTTCCAAACAGCTTTCTTTCATCTCTTCACTGCATGGTGACTGTATGGGAGGGGGTCCAAATACACAGAAGGCAAGAAGTATTTCTACTGTGCCTTCCAGCTATAGGTTACAAGTCATTGTGCTCTGCTGCCGAGGAATCAGACCACAGAGCAGCAGTTTAGTAGCTAAAGACTCTTTACTTGTCTTTCTCTCCCTTCCAGCATTGGTTGGAGTTTACAAAGTCAATTGCCAAACAAATGAAATGTAAGTATTTTGTTTTACATGTCTGAATAGCTGGTTGAATCCAATTCCAAGTTTGACCGGGGTAATGATATGCTAAATAAATAATGAAAAAAGACAAAGAAAAATAAATCATGGCCATCACATTAGAAACAGCATTTGCAAAATTTTTTTAAATGTTTTTCTTTCTTCCCCAGCCCAGCCTCCATTTACCATGTGTTTGCGTGTCAAGTTTTACCCACCTGACCCTGCTGCCCTAAAAGAGGAAATCACCAGGTAAGATTTATGATAGCTTGGTAGGATGCAGATGTGGAGGGTGAGGTTGAGCCTCTTAAGTGATTTGTTTTGCATTTTCACTTGAGTCAAACCAATAGCTGATTACCAGCAAACTCTACAAATGGCAGAGTGATAGAGCAGTGTTAGAAAAGAATACTCCAAAATTTAGCATTGGTTTGTTGCAAACTGTTGGACTTATGATGGACAGGTTTTTTTAATTATTAAAACCAGTGCAGCAGAACCAAAGATATTGTTTTTCTTTCTGTGTCTCATTCTTCTTCCTGTCAAAACTTGGTGATTTTACCCACAATGCAGCTCAACCACTGATAATTTGGTTGGAGATTTAAGCATGTTATGCTAATAGAAGCTAATGCAGCATTGAAATACTGGTCTCATACCTATATGAGAAGCAGGAAACAGAGGTTTGCTAAAGATCACTTCTCTCAAGCACTTCACATGTGATTCTTATCAAAGACAATGTAGCTGCTATTGTTTTCACCTTGTGCTTGTGTGTGTGTGTGTGTGTGTGTGTGTGTGTGAGTGTGAGAGTATGCGTGCATGTGTGTGTGATTGTGTGTATCATCATTACAAAACAGGTCCTTGAAATACCTATTGTAGCTGAAACTATCAGAGATGCAGTTTTGAGTACTTTGCAGGTGTTAAAATGTCTGTCTGTCTCTATGTGGACAGATATGGCCAACACAATATCTTCATGTTATGCCCGGCCTAGGAGTACACACGCACAACATGAAAAGAGCCCCATCTTCCCCAAGTCCCAAGTAGCTACAGCCAGCACAAAAGTTTTCAAATTGAAATCTGTGTTTATTTACAAAAAGAAAATGAATGAAAGAGTGTTTGAGAACTAATGACTTCAGGGTGGACCAAGGCCAAAGCAACAAACAAAACAATTCTCACTGGGGAGGTGATAGATCACCTAACAAAACAAAGGAACCAAGAGTCTTTAATCTTACCTCCCTAACTAAACGAAAACAGGAGAAAAATGGGTTAACAAAACTGGCAGTCCACCCCTACTAACACACATAACTATAGGAAATGACAGAGCGAAGTGTGGCTGGTTGGAAGAAGAGGTAGATGAGGAAACGCCTGCTGCCCGATGCCAGCTGCCATCTTGGCCCTTTATATAACAGGTATCAATCACCAGCCAGGACTGAAACCAATCAACCAATCCTCTCTTGGCAACGACACACACCAATCTACATAAACAAGACAAAGGAACACAGACAAGAAAACACAGAACACCAAAATCTAACAAAAATTACGACCACAGTCTTAACACTTCACAACTGTGATAACACAGAAGCAGTCACAAAACTTTTCAGGTGTGTAGTTAAGATAAAAGTAAAGGCTGAGATTAAAGATGGGTACCACCAGAGAAAGGCTGCTAGAAGTAGGGGGCAGTAATTTGGGGTGTTTGTTTTAAGGCAGTGTTGGAAGATGGGTGTGGTCCTACCCATATGTATAAACAATGTAGTAATGACTACTGAGTACTAATGGGTCAGAATATCAACAACATAACAACGTAATGAACCTCATTCACTAACAAGGGCAATGACAGCCAGGGTTCTGTGCAGCCAGAACTACTATTCATGGATATTAAACTGTAACTGCAGCTTAATAATAGAATTTAGGCCCGATTACTGTGTTAGAAATATCCTGATTATTGAATGTTGTTCCAGCTTAACATAATCAGACTTTTTTCATTTTGACTTTATTTGATAGAAAATGCCCCCCTATATTTTCTTTATAAATCACACACTAGAATTCATGCAACTTCCTCTCGATACAACTTTTCTCATATGTATTTTCCATGTATTCTCCTGTAAATGTAAGTCTTAATTAAAGTTGCTTTTAATGAAGGTGAGTGAGTTTGTCAGTGTGCAGTTTGTCATTATGCCATGCAGCCATTTATTTTGGCCATAGGACTACAGAGGGTATAAACATTATGCTGGCATACACAGAGGCTACTCAGAAAGAATTTAGACATGGCGGGTAAGTGTTCATAGCCAGAGGCTAAAGAAAAAAGAAGCGTAGTGATTGTGAGCACTGCCTAAGGCAGATGGTGACAAGTGTCACATCTCACACATAATTGTCATTTAAAAATTTCAGTGAAATTTTAAATTGCTAAAAAATTCAGGTATACTCATGCAGGGGTCTAAAGTAAAGCATTTTAAAAAAAAATCAAACATGCCAAAATCAACAGAAGAGGAAATTAACTCATGTTGCATTTCATATCTTAAATTATGTAAAATGGTAAAATGTGCACCAGTATTTTCTATGGGGCTAAGTAAGCACACATTTTTCAGCATTAAAGGGGAAACAACATCCAAATACTTTTACAAACCTTTTCACAGAAAACCAGAATATCCCAAGATATCCTTCTGATATTGTTTTTCTCAGTTACTGCAGCTTTGATTATTCATTTAACTATCCTTTTGGTTTGTTTGACATCTCACTAGTGGTATCAAAAAGTAATCTGGGAAAACTGAAGTATATTTTAGAGCAGAAAATCAACACAGGTGACCTATTAATAAGCCTTTTTATGCTCACATCTCACATTTTTTTTGGGAAGTAACAATTCTGGCATAGAGCAAGTCTGAATAGCATAAAGTTTCTCAGACCACAGCACTTTGAGACTGCTTTTATTGAACCAAAGGGAATCTCTCCATCTTCTGCCTTTCTCTTAATTTTCTTGTCTCATAAAATCAAATCCAAAATAGTCATATATTTTATGTTATTTTATACTCCAGCCATCTTTTAGATAACAGAAAAAAGAATAAAAGCAATACAGCTTATAAAAGGTTTTCAAGATTAGCATATACATCTCCCAAAATATAGCTTTTTTTTAAACTGACAATAGATCTGTACATACGCCTTAAGTCTGAGATCCTTATTTCTTTGAGTAAAGAATGTGGAAATAGTTTTGATAATTTTTTATGTTAATATCAAGAAAAGAATTACGTTGTGAGCTTACTGTCCTTATTATCGAGTGAAAAGAATGTCCTTTAAGTAATTTCATGTAGGACTGAGCAATATCCTTATATTATATACACTGAAAAAAAATGTTTTGTTGAATGAATATAATTTTATTATGTCAAGTGGTTGCACGAAATAATTTTATCTGAAGCTAGATATTTTTATTATGTTGACTGAACTA
>JAPZDY010000001.1:21802284-21823693 GCA_029783645.1 Ctenochaetus hawaiiensis | reverse complement strand
TTACTTTATTACTACCTGAAAGTAATGTATTACTGTAACATGTGTAACATACAACCCCCAACACTGTTCATTGTACATAACGCACAAAGTGCCAATTTTCCTGATGCGTCCTCTTTTCTAAACAAGCCAAGGAGGTGAGATTTTTCAGTCTTGATCTTATTATTTTCCAGATGATCTCAGCCATATGCCTCCGAGATGAGTTCATAAGCTTTGCTGTCTCTATGGATTCACCACTCAAGCAGTGTCCTCTGAAGTCATGGTCACAGAGGAAGCAGGAAAAAAGGTTTTTTAGTCATGAATTTATTGCCATATGTCATAAACTCTATTCAGGTAAGGGCTGCATATTTTCTTTTCAAAATCACTCTTTGTGCTGGAGTGTAATGAACAGAACACATAATGTTTTTAGTATTATTACAGATTAAAAAAAATCCACTTAAGTGAAACCTTTAAGAACAATCTGAATTGAACATATTGTATTTCTAGCTGTACAACTTTTACCAAAAGGGTCAGGATTGAATTGATGCTCCAAGTCCACCTGGGTGCTTTGGTGAATAACTTCCTCACATCATCATAACTGGAGGCTGTCAGAGCTTCTCCTTCTCTTCTTTTTTTTTTTTTTTTTTTTTTAGGAAAATCTCTACGCTTGCAGATCACATAGTAATGTCTTCTGGCTGTGTGTGCACGGCAATTAAACCTGCTGGTTCCACTTCAATGTACATGTGCAAAACACATTTTCCTGAACAACAAGGCCAGGTGATGAAAGGAAAACTGAGAAAAATGCAGTCAATTTTAAAGGGACCCATTCAGACCCAGGACAAAAGAATTAGAGCAAGTGGAAGACACTCTTTCTCAACCCCCTCCCCCCCCTAAAAAAAAATTAATGTGCTTCATCTCCATGAATGAAAGTGTGCAAAAAATGTAAAAACAAATGACAATTAGAAATTAACTGCTAATTAATTAATTAGCGTTGGTAGGGCCCTTGCACTCTGGCCCGTTGGGGTAGGTATCTGTTGCATTAAAGTGTAGACAATTAATCCATTTCTCCATTTTCTCCAGGTATTTTGGGTCCATTTAAAAAAAAAAACAACAACTTTATTTTAAAATTGTTCTTGGCTTTTATTTTGAAAGGCCAAGGATGTCCTAGTGATCAGGTCAAAATGTGATAGACATGAGTACTGACAGCTGTGTGGTGATCAGACATAAATGCAGGCAGACAGAGAAATCCACATTCAATCCAATGGAGAAATCGATCAAACCCACACCTGTTTGAGCTAAGACCGGTCAAACATAGTTAGAGCTACAGACTTTATTAAAATTTTAAATGGGTCACAAGACTTTGATCTATAAATCTTGTATTTACTTGCTATCTTGTACTGTTTTTGAGTTATCACAGTTTTAGTTTTATAGTTTTCTCTGCTCCCTCTCAGATTTTATAATGGGTTTGTAGTGCGAAATGTTCCGGTGCTCAGAGTGAGTCACATGACCGGCAGAGTGGAAAGAGGAGAAAAATGAGGAAATGAATTTAGAAAACTCCTCACAGATTCCACAAACTTTTTTAAATCTACACAAACTTTTCCTATTCTAGTAGGAACTTCGGCATAGGTTTGAAAGCAGTCAGACTTTTACTTTAGACTGCAGGGGCCTCAGTTTGACACAAGTCACTTTTTTCCCATTTACTTTAATGGGGAGACACAGACAAGGCTGTGTTGCAACTCCAACTTTGAGGGCTTATAAAATCCAAACAATTAGAAAGAAAAACTAAGTAACACAGTAATTTTGTTAAGCATTGTGTCCTTTAGTCATCTATTAGGCTTTGAAGGCGCTACCATTTAAGCCCTCGAAGGAGATATGATTTGTTCAAAGTGAAATTTTGGCCTAATTGCATTTTCAAATGCAAATTGCTGAGTTCCTGTTGATTTTACCCTAGGGGTGTTGGTGTGAGATTTAAAGGTCTTGATGAAAACTACAATTAGGCTTTTGTCCCGTTTCTGTAGATTCTGTAGAAGATTCTGTACTTTTGGCTTCTGTGAAACTCATACCAGTCTATCAAGCAGTGGTGCTGTACTTCAGCATTATGAGCAGTGTCATGACAGCAAGTCATATAACATTCTCAAACTTTGTTCCATACTCATCTGTTTCCTTACTCACTTCTCTTTGAATTACAAAGATTTTAACTATCAGGTTAAACATACTCTTTATTTACTGTAAAAGCCTCCAAGAGTTGTATTTTAAGGAGGTTTTATGGTCATTATTATTAAAAACATCAACAGTATGTACTTACAATAGAAAAAACTTGTTTATCCTCTGATTTAGTGTGACTTAATGCAAAGGACAAAGAAACAAAAAGTGACCACTGTTCCGTACAAGAAGATATTTGTAACCTTTTCAAGACAGCTGAGTCAACCAGCTGTGAAGCTCCACACACAGAAGTTTCCAGAGTCTGAGGTGTTTGAAGTTGCTTTGTTGTTTAATCTTTTGCAGCTCATTTTTGCAATTTTCTGTGACTGGAATCAATGTATCTAGACTTTTCAGTGCAAAAATTAAACACTGCTGGCCTTATTAAAATGCCTTCAGCCACAATTAATATTTTACTGCCTTTATCCGTTTCTGTCTCCCTTCTTTTCTGTATTTCTGTCTGTCTGTCTCTTTCTGTTCTGTTACTTGTTCTGTCTTTTTCCCTTTCTCTCTGTCTTCTACTGTGTCCATTTGTCATCATTGTCCTCTCTGTCTGTCTCTGTGTTCAATTCAGGGAGGAGGTGACCAAACTCAAGTTCGAAGCAAAGACATTCCATATATATGCAAATCAGAAGGAGGTATGTGTATGAATTATTAAAATCGCTGCCTTTTCTAGCCTGAGGAGCTCAGGAAGTTGAATTAGTGGCCTTGTTTTATGCATGCAGACACTACCACTGGGGATCTAATGTAATCTATCCCTAATGGTGAAGTAAATGGGAAATGATTGGCCATGGGTTTTAGCAGACAGAACAGAAAAGTAAAGCCACTCTTTGAGAGTTGATTATATAATGTATGTTTTACAGATTCAGAGGAGCTAATCATTAGGGGTTGCTTTGGCTGCTCAGTCCAAATGTCCTGTAGTTAAGAATTCAGAAGCTCTCTGTCTATGATGAACGTGTCTTAAAAATCATGTAATGTATGTATGTATGAATTACTGCACTGATTTTTTTACAGGATAAGAAGATCATACTGACATACTTTGCACCTACACCTGAGGCCTGTAAGCATCTGTGGAAGTGTGGAGTCGAGAATCAGGCCTTCTACAAGTGAGTTGCAAGACCTGAAACACAAAACTGCACAAAAGACAGGATTCATTTTGCTGTTTGTTTATGATTATGAGGTTTTCTCTTCACTTTTTAATCACAGGTTGGAGAAGTCGAGTCAAGTCCGCACAGTGTCCAGTAGTAATCTCTTCTTCAAGGGTAGTCGCTTTAGATACAGGTATTTGTAAAACTTAACAGATAAACAACTAATTAATATTTTATAAGTTATTCATATTTACACATGCAAAGAGGCCATGCAAAAACATGCAGTCCTTATTGATAATATACTGTTTGTCCTACAATCTTACTGTGATGATTAACAAAAAGGGACCCAAAGGCAAAGACCCCAAAACAAAAGTGGAATAAAACACAAAGCAAGCTTTAATACATGAAAGCTGATCAGCAAAACTAAACAGGGGAGCAACTAAAGGAAATATGAAAAATCAGAAGTCACTAAACTGAAACCAAACAAAGCTGGATAACATGAGGAGCAGACAACCTGATAAAAGAGGGGGAGACAAGAACTACTCAAAAAAGGGAAAACAATGAGACACAGGTGAAACATATTAGGGAAAACAATCACACAGGTAAGAAACTTGACAGGACATAAGATATGAAGCAAAACAATAGAATGTTACCAGAATAAACCAGGAAACACGGGAAAGCATAATTAATTTAAATACAAAGAACTCAAGCAGCTTGACAGGTCATGACAGCTGCTGTGTGAGTGCTCAGGTTTTTTAATAATCACATTTTAACCGAATTTATTTTTTTGTTTGTTTAGTGGAAAGGTTGCAAAAGAGGTCATGGAACAAAGTGCCAAAATAAAGAGAGACCCCCCTGAGATCCACAGGTCAGAATTCTTAAAAATTTGACCCTAACATGATCTGAAATATCTGTTCAAAATCATTTGTATCGTTCATGTATATGTATGTGTCATGTTTTACTTTTGGTTATATGGGGTGTGTGTGTTTGCATAGGGCTGGCATGGTGCCAAGTAGGAGCTGTCCATCCATTACCCATGGCCCTCGTTTGACCAGTGTGCCCAGGACCCGACGGAGAGCTGTGCACATCTCCATCATGGAGGGTAAAAAATACACTCAAGACGATAGAGATACTGTAAAAGGAATTTGGTGTGAGCCTGTGTGGTCTCTGACAAGCTGTGTGAGTGTGCAAGACGTAACCTTCTTCAAAGTGAAGTAGAAGTTCAGTCAGTATGGCTGCATGCTTCTTAGTCCATGGACTCCACAGCCTCACCAGATGAGTTTAAATACCACCACCACTCATAGTACAGATGTGTTTAAATTTATGTCAGACTGAATCATACAGAACCATCAAATATATCTTCATAAAACTAAAAACTAAAATTTATCCAGCACCTTTCGCTACTGAAATCCATTTATGTTTTCATGCAGTCTCCAGCATGACCCTGATATGTATGTGCAGACACAAAACTGTCTAACATATAAACTGGCTATCATGAAGAAAGGATAAGTGGTCACACATATTTCAGACCATGCATGCAAGTTTGTCAAGAGATTGCGAGAGCTGAAATGAGGTGGACATGAAATATATGGTGAGAGAAGTAACCTCAGAATAAACCATGTTTGGGTTGCTTGCCAGTTTCATTGACAGTGTTATTCATTTAAAGTCCACCTAATGTTGCGTTAAATATCACTCAGGGGCGCATTTCTGAAATTAATTTAAAAATGTACCATTCTTTTGATCTACAATGAAACCATTAGCCTTTGAAGCTTGTTCGTGTGCACTCTTTTTTTACATTGACTGAGATTCATAAAACAGAATCAGGTGCACAGCTTTATAAATCTGGTGAAAAAGAATGCACATTTATATTTTTGGCAACAACTTAACAACTGCAGCTGTGCTGCTGGTCAGATTGCACTCACCATTTTAATTCCCTCACCTAATTTTAATTCACTCATGCATACAAACATACCCTGTTTATACAAGGTAGCCTTTCCATGAGAGCAATCCCCCCCACCGGTGAGTGTCAGTCATTGTCTCCTCACACTGTGTGACATCTCATTGTTGCTCTCTTGGGCATTTGCTTTCTGAAAGCATACACACACACACACACACACACACATACACACACACTCAAGGAGCACCCATCAGCCAGTGTTCAGATGCATTATTTTGACATTAGAGAGTCACCCTGTCAGTTTATAAAGGCCATTTACTACCCCCTCTTCCCTCTTACAGGCTATTAACCTTTTACCAATGCTGCCACTGTGAGTAAGTTTGCTCTCAGTTTATCAGCCTGCTGAAGCTAAATAAACTTAACGTTAGTGTATTCTCAACAACAACAAAAAAAAGTTCTGTTGTAAAAACTAGCCCCTCTGTTGTCATTGTCATGGAGAGCAGGCTCTGACATTGCACCCCACTGTTGCAACACCGAAACAAACCCCCTGTGTTTTGTCCTGTTGCACTGTCTGCCCTGGTATTTCCACTGGTAATAATATCTCAGCCTAAAAATAGCTCCTGCTGTCACGGGCCATGCAGTGTGTGTCACAGCTGACAGCAGGGAGGGATGAGGTGAACTGTGGCACAAGTGGACCACATTCCTGGGCCTTGTCTTTCACTCTCTGTCCGTCTCTCCATTTATCTATCCCTGTCAGCCTGCCTGCCAGCATGAGGGGAGCTCACTGTAGAGAAGGGAGGGCCGTGTAATCAGCCAGTTGGAGACAAAGACAGACGGCAAGAAGATAGAGAAGGAAGGCAAATTCAAGAAAGACAGAGATAAGGAGAATAGAGCAGCAGAAGTCTGTAGGAACATTGTTAAGGTTAGACCGGCATTTTCTGAGCTCCTTGAACCATGGTGAAGTGTCTAATCAAGATCAAGACCAAGGTGAACGTTCACTTGCGCATGATCAATCATTGCTATCGAGATGTGAAGGTGCGCGTGCTGTCGATGGGGCCCAGACTCTTGGGCAAGGCTCTTGGGGTCTTTCCACTCTTCCCTGCCCTCCCTGGGGGTTCTTCCTCCTCAGGCTCCAGTTCTGGGTCGGGACAGAACTCCAGGACCCCTTCCAGGCTAGCTGTCCCACCCCAACACCACGGCTACAGTCCACCAGCCAACCCTGCAGGTAAAAACCACGCTGGTCTTGTAATGCAGGACTTAGGAAGTGCAGTGGGGGCTGCATTTGATCAGAGCAGCTTTGAAATACTTCAGGTTTGATGACTTCCTCTTGAAAACTCTACTGTTACATCAATGAGACAAGTGATTCAGGATGCTTTCTGATGCATAAAAACTTAACATGCAAAAGTCAAATGCATTTGAAATCAAAATGTAAAAGTTTACAACGACAATATCTAGCTTGCAGAGAGTATGAAGATCAGAGAAAAGCTGAGTCATAGTTCTTGGTGAATGCTGTTCTTATTCTTATGAGTACTTTAAGATAGAGGTTGCCACTTGTAAGTATTTTATTTTGAAATTGAGTACATGAAAACAGGATGGGTTCATTTTCCTATGACAAGCTTAAAAACAACCCACACACTCCCTCTGGTTAGTGAGAATAATGAATGTAAGCACAGTGTTCAGCAGAGGACTAAAGACTTCAATAACCTGACAGCCCAGAAAACAAGGCTCAAAACCGAAGGGGCCGATCATCGTTTCCCCCCATCATCAAGCCCCCTCCTCTGACTGCCTAAGAACAGGGACAGGTTATAAATATCAAACACTGACTAGAAGACATAATGAAAAGCTTTTTTTCTTCACTTCTCATGAGTTCATGGAGCAGAAAACAACTAAAGCAGTTTACTGTGATGAAGTCTGATGCACGCAGAAAGAAAAAAAGACTGTAATCTCTGACCTTGGGTTTTACTGTGTGTACATGTCCTGGTTGTAGGTTAAACAAAACTATGTGTCCCCTAGTGGTTTCTTCTATTTTCGTGTCCTCTTTAACTTAAAATCCATCTATGTTCCTTAAATTTCATGAGAAGCAGTTGGCTTGAAGAAGTTAGAGCCCCAACACAACAACGCCCCCGTGTTTTTTCAGTAGGACCCTGTCTTTGTTAGCCTGTTTTTCTTTGCCTATGTTATTGAAGACACTTATAAAAACATTCAGACTTTACCCGATTTCTGCTGTAGTTCAAGTTTAAGATACATAAGTAAAGGACGAGGCTTTATAGCAGACCTATTATACGATCTAAAGTACAGTCTCTCTTTAAATGTCACTGTATTTTTTTTTCCAACAGTACCTTACAGTTATTAAAGAACCCTCCTTATATATCGCCTTCCTCTGTGTGTGTGTTATCAGGTCTGGAGTCCCTCAGGGACAGCGCCCACTCCACGCCAGTGCGCTCCGTCTCCCATGGTGACTCCTTCATGTCCTCTCGGGGCCAGATGGTGGACGGCAGCGAGGCGAGCACGTCCGCAGTCATCTCGGACGAGACCTACAGCCCCTCAGACAGCGTGCTGCCCACGCCCGTGGCCGAACACGGGGTGGAGATGTCTTTGGCCCGTCACCTAAACGGTGCTCCCTGCAGCATCGATGAGGAGAAGGAGTCAGAGGCGGGCGCGTCCAAGGAGGGGCAGGCGGCGGATTTCTCTTCCGGGAGGAGAGCGCTGCGTATGGTCAGGAGCAGGCCGTCTCCATCGAGCGATGTGGAGGAGCTGAACAAGTTCATGCTGAGTGTGTTACGTTTGTTTCTGGTGACCATCGGACTGCTGTTCGCACTGCTGCTGCTCCTTATCATGCTGACAGAGTCGGAGCTGGACATTGCCTTCCTGAGAGACATCCGCAAGACTCCTGAATTTCAGCAGTTCCACTTTGAATACTTCTGCCCTCTGCGGCGCTGGTTCGCCTGTAAGTTACGGTGGATGGGAGGCTTCCTCGTCAGTAAGTGATGGCTGGATGAAAGATGACTGAATGACACAACACAGGCCTCCACTGAGGGAGATGGGACATGTACAACAGTCAGACCAGGAGAGAGAGAGGGGGGAGGAGAGAAAAGGAAAAGGATGGCTGCTCTATTTCCCAGTATCAGCTCATCTTCTCCCAGGATGGAGTCCCTGTCACGAGCCACGAACTGTCCCCTGAAAAGCCTTGTTCATTATGTTTGATCATCACTGCGAGGGAAGGAAATCACACTTTACTTTCAGGTCATTTTATTTTTACACAAAGTCACAATGACAGGGTTTGATTTAAACACTGAAAGGCTCAAGAAAGTCTGACAAACTTCACTTACACAATCACAAATTACAGCTGCCTTTATTTTTGTATTCATATATGTTGCAACACAGGACAGAATGACCTGATGAGTTGGATGGATGTGTATTGTGAGACATGAGAGTCTGAGTACAGTCTGAAGAGAGGATGAGATGAGGTGGGCCATTTTAAAGTCAACAATGATGTTCATTATGATAAAATTTATTGTGAAAGATGCTATGAGACTGAAAACTGCTGTTTTTGGTTGAACCAGCATATCAGGTTAGAGAAAGTGCAAAAAGGAAAACTAGACAGCATGGACTGAGTGGAGATCAGTCTAGAGTCAAAAATATATAATTTTATTAAAAAAAAATAGTATTGAACACATGAGTGTTAAAACAGTCACAGGAAATAATAGGAAAACTAATTTAGCACACCTTTAAAGTGACTGACAGCTGTCCTGATGTGACATCCAACCCAACATCTGGCACAGTCAATTTAAACAAATGCTTTTTGAAGTGAAGGAATGTTGTACTGGCCTTTTGAAAGACTTGAATGATTATATTTGTAAAAGGTATGATCAGACGTTCAATGCCAGCGTGCTCATGCTAACATTTTGTTCAGCCATGACAGCACCAATAAAGTTTTATCGACTTTTGAGATAAATTGTAAGGGTTTAAGTAAGTAGTGGATATGGTAGGCTTTCTGGTTTTATAACATAGCAGCCAAATAATGCCAATAGCTACAATCAACTTCTATGTGTGTAAGGAACAGTTGTCACTTTGCTGTAGTTACTTTTACAGTAGTTGTAAAGGCGAAGGGACTGTGTGAGCTTGCCCTGTAGTGACAGTTAAGTGGTTAGCTCTTCGACTCCCACACTCTGTAGAGGTTTATCTTGATGTGCAATACTGTTAATATAAAAAACCATGATCTGTCCCATTAAGGGAAATCTGACCTTGTTTTACCTTTGTAAAGTGCAACAATTAGTGCTTTTTTCCCACAGTATACGGTTAAGAGAGCTTGCTTTTAGTTCAAGAGCCATGTTGAGTGAAGGTCATATAACTTTGTTTTGCTCTGCTGTGTTCAAATGTATGCATTAATCTGTAAAGGCTGAATATATTTAAACCATGTTTCCTTTTTTGTACAAACCGATGTCTCGTTAACCAATGAAGATTTCCTCACAGTGACTTTAAAGGACTTGAAACATTATTTTTTACATTGAATATAGAGTTTTTCAGCCTCCTGCTTAAAAAGATAAGTCAAGTTTACGTGCTACTGCAGTCTTCATCATCACACCAACCAAAGAAGCCTCTGTTGTCTGATACTTCTGTCAGTTTGGGTCAACTGATTAGAAACTCTGATAGTCTGCTGTCCTCCAGCCTTATAACATATACATTATTTCACAGTTTAGCCTGTAGCTCTTCTTTACAGCCCAGAGCAATCAGCATCATCTGAAGTAATAGTTTATGACAGATAAGTATTGGTCCACTTAACAAGCCTACAAGTAGTTGACTAGCAAGTGTATATGCTGTGTGGTGATTATAGATCAACAGCTATACAACATTTTACCTAAAAAAAAAATGGATGTGCTATTTATGCAACATGAGGGGATTGTTTAGGGAAATGATTGACTGAAGGGTTTAGGATGTGTAGGCAAAGGTTTCTGTTATATTCAGATCTTTCTTTAAAAAAAATCAGCAGATTAAACACAAAACAATATTTAAAGAGTCCCTTTAGTATTAAACACCATGCTCTTTAAATGCTGATTTTATTTTTGTACAGTACTGATATTTTCAAATTCAGAGGCTCTCATTATATTTTGTGGTTGGGTTTCAGACTTGATGAATAACTGATGTATTTGCTTTAACTCAGAAAGTTCTCGGTGGGTTTTGATTAATGTGTTAGGGTTAGGGTGATTTTGTATGAAAAGAAGGCCAGTCAAGGCAGAGTGTGTATTAAAGACTTAACATAGTTTGAGCAATAAATATTACAGGTAATAAATGTAATGAATATTAATAACCACAAAATGCAAACAAATGTTTCTCTGTGCACCAGCGTGCAGAATGTAACTGAATCCCTTTTGAAGGTAAAACAGCTTGTAGATACATGTGTGATGAGAATGACGCTCATTAATGCTCCCAATTACCCACAGTGTTAATGATATTTCTCCAAAATATCTCCTGTCAAAAAACATGTACATGTAAAACCTGTTCATCGCCTAACTCTAGGCTGTTCTTTCTTGACTCAATTTCTAGAGAGAGTAAGTGTTCTTGTAAAAGTACATGTGAATGAAACACATCTGGCGGTCGATCCATTTTCACTCGGCTCTGAACAGGTTTTGACACAATGAAAGTGGAGTGGTTTGTATTTTTAGGCAATTTTATCAGCAGAAGTAGCATATTCAACTACCTGAATCTTTTTTGCAATGCAGTTCCATATATTTATCTTTTTTTTAAATGTACTGCTAAAATCTGTTTCAGATCACTTGAACTGGTACAGTGATAAAGAGTCGACAGCTCCATTGACACTCGTGTACTCATTTTACCAACTTGTGTAAACAGGAATAAGGCCTCAGGTGGGGGTCTTACTGTAAGCTTCCTTCCTGTACCATGGAAATGTCTCTGTAAGCATGTGTTCTGCATTTATTACCTCCAAAGATGCTTATTTCCAATCACTGACTGAAGACCGGTGTAATCTATTTGTGAATAAATATAATCTATTCTTGACATCTGGCAACTAGTCTGGCTACAAAGTCACTCCTGAATCCATAGAAGAAACAATCCAGAGAGGTTCTTCGGCATATCACTGCTTAAGACAACAGAGTAGTCAATGCAAAGGCAAAGACTATCACGTTATGTCACAATGCTGCCATCTTTAGGTGACAATAATAACACCACTGCTGAAATTAATTGCATTCACACTCAATGTTATTGATATAAAATGACTGTTTATTTAATTCGGTCCAGGTTCAACAAATAAAAAACATTTAAATGAAAATAATAAGTTTTATAATAGGCACTTTTTACAGCCAAAATAGTTTTGCTGTTTCAAAATAACTGTGCCACGAATAAAGTAGAGAGAACCTACTATAGATATATCCTACAGCTCCCTAGGATGTTTGGAGTGCAACAAATAACTAATGGGAAAAACAAAGAGGTAAACAGTAGTCAGCAACACAAAATTTATCAATATCAACATTCAGTCATCAGCATCTGTGCAATGTTTCAAAAATCTTTTTTTAAATCACAGTGGATGCATTTTGGGTTTTTTCGAACAGAAATGAACGGTCATATTAGCATCAACAAGTGTTTCAAATAAACTGAGTATGAGACAAAGTAATTGATCTGTTACTTTCAGTCCAATCAGTTCATATAAAACTTCAACTCAGTGACTTTAAACGCATCTCCATCTGAAAAGGACCAACAACAGGTTGGGAAACATTTACGGAAAAACATCAGCAGATATGTTAACAGTTCAGGCTGGTTGTGTGGTGGTGTTGGGAATATTTTTCTGGACAAATAAATGCCACTTTAACTAACTGAGCACACAATAATTATCAGTGTTGTTACAGATCATATCCATCCCTGTATGCCCAGCCTACTTGTCTTCTAATGGCTACATCAAGCAAAATAAAGCTATGTGCCATAATCTCAACAGTCACCAGACCTCAATCTAAAAGAGAAGTATGGAGGTGTGGTAGAACAAGATATTTGCTGCAGAAACATAAAGCCAAAAAATCTGTCACATCTACACAATGTCATGTAGTCAAATGGACCTGAATCTTAATGGTGCTGGTTGTACATATTTTGGTCCACATCTCAGTCAGAGAAGACATGCAGGCGCCCTGATGCATTGCCACCCAGTAAAGCGTTCCTTGTGGGGTGGAAAGCTGTGACTGACAAGACCGTTGTAAGGTTCTCATCATCTATGAAGGAGTGCTGTGGTTGGCTGCTTTCATGGAATACCTGCACCGTCCGAGGCCTCGACAGACTCCCCACCACAAAACAATCTTCCTGTTTGGGGTCCCACACTGCTGACAGTTTGGTCAGCCAACGTCCAGTCTGCATGTTATGGCTGAAGATGAAAATTGATAAGATAGGTCGTCAGTGAGTTCAGGTCACATTGATCTCACAGCATATATAAACAAAAAGAGACCAGAGCAGGAGGAATGGCATCAGTGAGTGGATATACCTGATGGATGTCAGCAGGGGAGGTTCAGTTGTCATGGCAGATGTGTCATATATCCTGTCAAAGTATTTGGGATAGACATTTAGCTGGAGTTGAAAAATAACAGGAAGTGTAACACAATTATTCAAAGTGACTTGCAGGTTTTACCTTATGCGATTATCCATACAGGTGGTGAGGACTCTGTTCCCTGTACAAGGGGAGAAATAAGCACTGGCTATGCTTAAACCGTGGCCACGCAGCCTGGAGACTGCCGTGCTCTTGGTCTTCTTCAGACATCTGCTGTCATAAACACTCACTACACTGCAGGCAAAAATGAAATATTCATTTAGTGCAATCAAAAAGACAAACTGGCAATAGCAAGAGAAATGTGGATTAAAAAAAAAAAAAAAAAAATTAAAAAAATCAGACATACTTGCTTTCTGCCACAGCAAAGTACTGCTTCTGTACAGGGTGAACGCTAACACAACGCAGAGTTTTTGGGTCAATTGAATGAAGGGACTCGTGCGAGTTTCTGCAAAGAGGGATGTTTACAAATGTTCATCATTAATCGACAGGAGTCAAATTGTTCACTCATACCAAGAGACTCAAAAATACTTTTATTAAGCATCAACGATGATACATTACCCTGGGGTGCGCCTATCGACTATGGCAACTTCTCCATACCAGTTCCCAACCACCAGAGTAGAACAGTCGTGTGACATGACATCAAATGTTTTCAGGCCATCATCAATGTCGTACACCTTTAAATGAGGAAACATGCTGACGTCAACTGCTAAAGCAGATTGTTTGAATTTGGAATGAACTGGCTTGATACTTAAGTTTGCATTCATGCTGTTAACTTGAAATTTTATGATCCAAATTTTTAAAAAGCGCATTTGATGGGGGGAAAAAAGTTCTCTCACATCATCAAAAACAGCCTTTTCAACATCCATGCAGCGCAGAGATCCGTCATAGCTGAGGCTCAGTAGGTGGGCGGAATGAGCCCTGGAGAATGCCATGCAGCCAACTGGACGAGTGTGGGGCTCAAACAGCAGCACGCCGTCATCGTCCCAATCACTACCCTGAAGGATAAAAACATGAAAACAAGCACTTTAGGTTTCTTATGAGATGAAACAGCTGAGACAGCTAATAGTTGACCTCAAGACCTGGGCTTTATTCATAAGTGTATTTACTGAAAATTAGTTTAAGCCTGAGATGAGGGAAATTCTAGGTTTTCAGTTGCAGATAGAGATGTAACTTAAGCCCTGTTTATATGACAACAGCTTTACTAAAACAAGAAAAGATTTTCCTTTGCATTTTAAAAAGTTGAATGGTTTTATTTTATAGTGTTGAGACCTTGCAATCAACACTATAAAATAAAACCATTCAGGAAATGGGGCTGTGCTGTTTTTTAAAAAAAAGCTATGCTAGTTTACACAGTAAAAGCAGCATTTTAAAAAAGATTACACTCCGGCACTTTGTTTCAAAAGTCTGTGTTTTCATGTTTCGGAGTATAGGAACTTTGTTTTGCTCTGCTGTTTTGGAACAAAAACCTGAGTTTTTCATTTATGTCTACTCGGACTTCAGATTTATAATTTGTAGGGCTTGTTTGTATTTGAGCCCTCTTCCTGCCCTCTAGTGGTCAGGTACCAATAAATAACATCACCAAAGGAATAAAAGAAAAGAAAACATACCAACTTCCAGAGCCCAACTTTCCCCCACTTGTCTCCTGCAGCCATCAACAGGCTGCTGGTGCTGGGATGGAAGGCAGCAGAAAAGATGCGGTCCTTCACCACTTTGGCCACTCGGTCCTCAGTTATCCTCATGTTCTTGAGGGCTGAGCGGTACCTGAGTAAAGATATCAGTGTAGACTTTTCAAAAAAACTATTGTTATCAAATTTAAAAAATGCGGCAATAAAAGAAATTGTCAAAAAGCATCTAAAAGCAGCTCTCAAAGGTGAGGCAGTAGTTTCTGATAAGCTGAATAACAGGCTGAAATCTTTCATTTCTTACCCTTTCAGGTCAAGCTCCATCCCTTTTTCTTCTTTAGGAACCTTTTAAAATAGGAGTTAAGACTGACTTAGTGGCAGAAAGAGTAAACAACAATTATAATCCTGAAAAAATGAAAAGCTACAGATCTCGAAGTGAGATCTCTCAAAAGCACTTTTCACTCTATATATCATTATTGTGCTTGTGGTACAAGTAAAAATCCCACATTGAGGACCCAAAACATGGGTGGTGAGTCCTACCTCTGAGCAGAGCTCAAGAAGCTGTGCGGGCAGCTTGCTTCCTTCTTCCAGGTTGATTGCAACCATGGGAAGAGGTCCAGGGGGCTTCTTTGACACAACAGGCTTTAAAGCAAGTAAAATAACGGTGATAACACATGAGTACAAGCAAGAAATCAAAGGAAAAAAACAGCGAGAAAAACAAATGTTAGACAGACAGAGAGTAGTGCAGTGGCATGAAAAAATGTGCACTAGGTTATTAGTATGTGGGTACCTTTTCATAGATCAGCGTTCCTCTGGGTTCTGGGGGAAGTGTCAGGGTCTCTGCCTCTTTATTTTGGAGACGAAGGGATTTGCGAGCTGGCAGCACTTCTTTTACAGCAGCCTGTGACCTGCAACCAAATAAATTAAGCACTGCAGTGATATTAACAAGAAGCTGGCCTGTCTAACTTTTAAAATCTTGTCCTAAGACCAAGGCAACCAGGCTTCAGTGGAATTAAATTGAGAAAACAAAGCAAATCCTCAAATTTTAAAAAGTTAAACATGAAACTTTGTCAATTATGAAACAAAGTGCAGCAATCTGTGTGATGTACATTCACTTAATTCTAACATATGTGCTCAGATATAAACAGCATATTGGTTGGCATACCTCATGAGGCCCCTCTGTGATGGCTTTGGTCGAGTCAGCTGCTTCAATTCATCAGTTGCCTTTTGATAATGAAAATAACATTTAATAACTAATGTATCTGTTTAAAAGGTGTCACTCTGGGATGTGCAGTTGGGGTTGTGGGGCAAGGCCTAGCCTCGAACCAGCCACTCACTAAAACTTGGCCACTGAAGTGATTTTCTTATCGATCCTGATACAAGTGTCTGAGGATTATAGGAACAAAGGCCAAATTAAACACCTATCGCTAAAAACACCCCACCTATTTAACATACCTGGAATAAGTTGATAGAGGACAGGAACGCTTGGTTCTGTCTGATGTTCTCCAGTCGCTCCAGTTCATATGCAGAAAGTCCTCCATGTGCCTCCTGTGTTATACATAGATACAGCATTTGGAAACGTGTTAACTTCACTTTCCCAGCCATATGGGAAATAAAAATAGTTTTAATCTGTTTGACGTACTCATATAATGTTAGATAAATGTTGCAACAAATTCACAGACATGTAACACATATAAGCACAATGTCCATAACATGGTTCAAGTTTTTCATACTTACAGATAAATGCTCCGCATCACTATTTTCAGCATCCGGGTCCTCCTCCTTCATGTCTTTTCTGGGAATCTTACTGTTTTTGCCATTGTGCGTATTTGTTTTCTGTCAACAAATAATGCACATATTTATAAAGACGGTAAAAAAAAAAATCTCTATGTAATACCGTTGCGCGCGTGTGTTTCTGGTGCTCCTCTTACTTTTTTCCTGTTGACTGTTTTAGCTGGGCTGCTTTCAGGAGAATACTTGAGGCGTTTAGGTGCCAGGACTTTTCGTGATGTTCGTCGGACTTCTTGCTTGAGATCAACAGGGGTTATATCCTGCAAGGTAAAATCTAGCTTCAGAAAATATGTCGTCGTTCAACTTTTCAACGAAAGCTTAAGTTTTGGCGAGACTAATAACACCATACTACTTTTTCGTATTAACAAAAGCCTTAAGCTAATTAGGCTACCAAAACATGAGCTAATGTCGTTGTTAATGTTACTATTCGGTAGCTAGCAAAACAGGTAGGTTAGGTAACATTGAAGATAACATATCCGGTAGATAACAAATTTTTAAAAAGGTTTCAAACTCACCAATAGTTCTACCTTCACAACAGCCTCGCGCTTTGTCGCCGTTGACGCCATATTTGTGCACTTTTACAGATGAAAATGAATATTTCCTCGAAAAAGCACTCCACGTCTTCTCATTGAAAGAATACTAGACAGACTATGTCTCGCGCCACATGCTCGGTATGTTTTGTAATTAGCCCCGCCCCTACTTGTTGTGAAACATGATTCAAGCAGCTCATTGGTTAATCGTTTACGTCATCGAAAGGGGCTGTACCCCGGTTCTAACAGCCAATGAAAGAGCTGATCTGAATTCTTCCTCTCGTTTCAGTTCTCACAAACCCAATGATAAATCTCGCCACCCTCTGCCAGATGTGGGCAAAAGCATTGATATGACGCTGAAATAACTTCTTTTATACTGATAAATCTAGATTTTTTATGCAGGAGAAACGCTTGAAAACAAAGTTTAGCATTTAAGAACTGTGTAACACTACGCCTGCATTTATTTACGGTAAGTTTAAAATGTCAAATAGTCTCCTCAGTAGGCAATAAGACCTATGTGCACAGAGAGAGATTTCTTTTAAAACAATAATAACATCAATATCATATTGAAAGGACCAAAAGCATAAGGGAAGAGGATTGTTTTATTATCAAAATCTATAAAAATGGGGAAAACAACAAGTGCTCAACATTTGAACTGACTCCCAAATGGACTTTTCTATGCAATACAATCTCCAGAGTTAGCTGAATAATCATGTGATCCAGAGGCGATGCACCATAACTAAATGCACAAAAATGTCTCTCCTGGGTAGCTCTGATCTTGTGACACGTTTGACTGTGATGTGAAATAAACTTAAAATAAATTGATAAACTTTAACTGCTGTACATTTTGTGGTTGTTGCATTTACTTATGGCACAGAATGACACTACACAAACAGTATAGCTGAGAATCAAATATCCAACTAAAACAGCTCAGGAAACATTAGAGCACAAACATCATATTCATTTTCCTGAGATTTATTAGCCTTCCATTTTGTTGCCATGTTACTCCTCAAACTAAAGGCAGAGGGTAGGAAGAGCATGCAGCCAGTCCGCACATGTTGTTTCCTCGCTCAATCAAAAAATATCTGACGGAAAAAGAGAAGTGTTGGTGAGACCTAAAACCTAAAAGAAGTCATCTTAGAGAAATATACACAGAGATGCAGACTATAATTACCCATCAGTACCCCAGGCTGCACCCCAAGAGTTCTTCACAATCCAATATGGCATGTTGTTCTCCTCTGCACCATAACCCACAGCCAGGACTGCGTGATTCACCTTGTCTGCTGTATTCTTACACTCGGTGCTAAACAGACAACACCAATGCTTTTAGATCAATAAAGAACATGTATTTTGTAGGGTGAGTGGGCTGCTATTCTCCTTCAATATCATGTTACATTCTGCCAAAGCAAAGATGGGTTGTGTAGCTGTTTCTGTAGATATTCTTGCAATAGTTCAAGAAAGAGCCATGCCAAAGAAACCAGGCTGAACAGAATAAACAAAAACTAAAATTTAAACACTTTTAAAACCTGGCTTATTTGTTCTCAGTTCCACAACAGTACACATGCCTGAGACACTTTAGTTTTTTTCAATTACAGATTGAGAGGACAGAGGGTTGAGAGAAGTGAACCACAAGTGCTCATCACTGTAAGCACCATAACAAATGAGGCATCGGACCGTCACAGTGGTCAGCCTATGAATAGCTCTTTCTTAAGTCAGCAGGCAGTACAGAGTATGATGACAGGCTTTTCGGCTAAAATACTTTTATTCTGGGCCCTACACCGATCATTATTCCTATTACTGTTTAACTTTAAGAGAGGGTTGCCTTTCTGTCAAAAATCTGAAATGTATGATGGTGCAAACAAACTTCTGTCACATCCTACCCACATTATTAGCTTTTGGTTACTGCAGATTTTACTGGAAAGTCTTGTTAGCTACATTATCCCATTGCAAGACAAAATAACTTGTGTGTTGGCGGATTACTAAAGACAAATCCCTTAAATGTATTGTAATTGTTTCCATAGTGCAAGAAGAAAAGAATGAAGTTGTCATAGGTCCTCTACATATTTTTGACCACATATTATTAAATTAATGGTAAATACATATGTGTTTGTTTAATTAGCTCACCTGCTGTAAACACCTTCTTTGTAGTGCAAAAAGTCTTCTGTGACTTCAAAAGCAAAGGACACAGGGTTGAGCCTGGCCACAGCATCAACCATGGCCTTTTCATCATACTGTGGATCGACCAACATAAAGAAATGAAACAGCAAAATTTGGTCAAGGAGTAAAATAGAAGCAATCTATTATGTAAGATAGTAACTTAAATCATTTAAAACAGTTGCAAACTGTGACACTATTACAGTTAAACTATTTTGCCTTTTTCCAAAACAGCTGATTTTGTATCTTCCTCTTTTAGTTTAAAAAACACAGTGAACTGTTTCTGACTTGTGTATTTTGAACTCAGCAGTAAATTCTTTTACAGACATTCGTATAAATCCATGCATTATGAAACTTCACAAACACTTATTCACTTACACTTGTTATGTTGACAACATCCAGGACGAACACAGCCGCAAGTGCAGGGTCAAAATGGCAAAAGTCATTCTAAAACAGGAAGGACAGAATCCATCCACTCAGAATTTCCTTCACGTCATCATGATTACAGTGAGATATTATTTTAGAGAAATCATACATAGCCTTTGTAGGGATAATCCTCCTCACTCATTAGACCGTGGTTGTATTTGATGTACTCAAATGCTTGGCTGGGGAGCCCCCTGAAACAAACCAGGTGGTTTTTAACTGGTTAAAGCTTTAAACACAAGTATTCTTGTTGTCACTACAACTTAGACCGACCAATAACAAATGTGTTTCTTACCCGAAGCATCCATGATTGTTAAAGTCTCTAGCACAGTCTATCAGCTGCTGCTCTGACTGACACAGAAAACAAACTGCATCACGTATCCATATCAAACCATACTGTACTTAAAGTTAATACTAATACTTCCAACCAGACAAACTAACTCTATCAAACCGGAAAACTTTTTTTCTTTTTGTAAATATATCTTCTTAATCGTCCTTTGAGAAAGGGGATAACTTCACATTTCTCTGCACAGATGCATCCTGAAATGAGTAATTTTACTACTCAAGTGTAGCTTGTGAGTCAGATCTCACCAGCGGTATAAGCTTCCCAGTAGCGATTGCATGCACTGACTCCAAACAGCCAGTGGTGGAGAAGGTCCAGCAGCTGCCACAGTGACCCTAAACATGCAAACACAATAAATGCCAAACAACTCATTCATGTTAAAGGGTCATTACACTGATTTTATGCATGAAAGTCAGTTGCTTGAGCAAGCAGATGCATAATGTGTCTCTGATGGCGCTTTGTAAAGTCATAGAAAGTAAACCTGAAAATGTCCCTAGGGCTTAGACCACAAAATTTAGAAACAATAACCTAAAAGGCACATTAACTGTCCTTGGAGGAAAGTTGGGTTCTAAAATTGAGAACATCAGCTGGAGAAGGGCTTGTTTTTTTACCTTACAGGTATTACATATTCAACAATGCTAAGGAAGTACATTTAAAAATTTTGGATAAAACATACAGAGACAACTGTATCATTGCTGAGTAAACAGAAGTTAATGTTTCTTCTACTTTTTGTGAACAAAGTATGGAAAAAAATTCTCACCAATTCTTATGACTATGAATTACTGTTAATTTTCTGAGCAGATGAGAGGTAGTCAAAAGTAGTTCAAACAGTAAATGCGTTTTTCTTTCCTACAAAATACATTCATTACCACTTGTTTAGCTACATGTTGCATAAAAAATAACAAACTGATCATTTTTCTGAAGCAACATACAAATCAGGGACAAGCCTTTGACGACATGCTGAAACATTGTGATACTTCATATATCTCTATAGATTTGCAGGAAGTGTCCTTGGATAAATGAGTTCTAGATTATAGCGACCCTTTTATTGGCTGTTCAGCATCATAATAGGATACCTGGTTCTTCACAGGTGTCACAAAGTTGCCCCTCATCCTCCAGTCTACAAACTGGGGGTAAGGACCAGTCTGGCTGACATGACCTCCTTTAGTGGCTGAGCAGTTCTACAAGAGAGCAGGACCACAAGTCCGTAATAAAAAGATACATGTATAAAAGCAACAGCTGCACAACTATAACTATGTATTATAAGAAGTATCATACCTGAGGTTGTGTTAAAAGATATAATTTCCTGAATTCCTCAAATGTCATGTCTGAAAACTGATTCAGGCCCACTAGATTTGGAAATAAAAAATTTTGTGAGAATATGTCTTTGATGACCTCAGAGATTGAACGATGCACCTGCTATAATAATAATATATACAGCACACATTAAGAGACAGGACTTTGTGCAGGACTGTACTTGTGAATGAGTGATTTCCAGCATTATGACGATCAATCTTCCTCTTGTTCTCTGCGAATATTTGGAGTCGGTGATAAAACTCCTCACTGTCGTAAACTCTGTTGTGCTGCATGTCAAAAACAGAAATGTAACAGCAAAAAAAGAAGAATTAAAAGCTTATTATTAAAGCTTATGACATTACCAAACACTAAGACCGCTAAGAAAAAAATGTTCACATCATGAACATACCCGTGACATCCATTGTTTGAATGAATATTCCTCTGGTAAGACACAGAATGAAACCCATGGTTAATAAAGCAGTCTGATAATGAACATTTCAAATTCAGTCCTGACGGTATTTCAGGTAGGGAAATATAACAAAATGAA
>JAPZDY010000001.1:21756904-21779805 GCA_029783645.1 Ctenochaetus hawaiiensis | reverse complement strand
CTCCACTATTTGGAGTAGATGAAGATACTTCTGCATGAGGGTCTCATGCTCTGTAGCCAGGTTTCTGTAACTATATGGACGTAAGGACCTCATTAACACGTTTCACTGGCTCTCCATAGACTTATGAAAGCAAAAGCAGATCTCTGATCATGTGTTTGAACCACAGTCCTAACATCCATACAGACTGCAGACACTTATGCAAACAATTCTTCAAATTATTGCAGACTTAGTAAACCGTATATAACAGATGCTACCTTACAGGCAATAATTGTGTACATTACCCAGATCAACAAAGCATTGACTTAACAAAGACTTGTTAAACTGTAATGTGCTGAAATAAAAAAAAGATAGTAAAATAGAAAATTTGCTTTTATCAGAAACATCTAAAACAATCAATATGATGATATGTAAATACAGACTTTCATTGCCCTGCTGTGTATTACATGTTTACTGTCTAAGCTATTCCTGTACAGTAAGTGCTGCTGCCCTGACTGGGTACTAATCAATGTAATCTTTAATGAGTCCAATCAATTGACCTTTCGCCATACAAATGCACACTGCTGACATTCAGAATGATTGTATTGCTCCGCTTTCATGACCCTCTTTTGTCTTTGAATCTTAAAGGGGCATTTCGCTCATTATACATGCCAGTAACTCCATCCATCAAATGTAATTATGATACTTTTAATTTATTTATTATAGCTTTTGAAACTTTTTTCATAGCAGAAGCAAAAGTAATCCAGTGGTGGGATGTACACCAAATGCTTAAGCTCAATATAAAACAGAGCAAGGTGATTATTAAGTGCCTTACATTAACATTACTGTTTCTGACCATTTAGAGAGCGTAAAGAGGAGACCTTGTATCTCCAGTTTTGGTGATTATAATGCCTTCTAGAGTGTAGAAAAAAATAACATTTTATCTCATTGGTTGGTACAGTTTTTCAACCTGATAGGCTTCAAAAATCCATTCAATTTCCTTTCCTGAGCTCCTTAAAAACTGGAGTGTTTTCACATTAACATTATTTTTTAAAAATATTTAGGGACAGGTACTCTAGGGCTGGAGTTATACTTATCCTTCATTGACTGATTAAACTGATTGGTGTTACATCACAGACAAATATTTTTGACACAGCCATCCTCCTCAGAATTCCTCGTCTGGATGACTGTATGAGAGGTCATGTGTGAGACGTACCTGGCCTGTGTGATGGCGGCCACCCACTCGTCACAGTCTTTGACATCCTCTGTGCGCAGCTCCAAAGCCTTCTGGTTGTCATGATTGAACGTGACGGTGAAGTAATACTGTGAAACAACATCACAGAAAGAATCAAATATTTGTTCAGCACATGTTGAGAAAATAAGAGCATATAAAAGGGTATTAAAGTGAAAGATGTCTGAAGTTTTCTTAATGAGCTGCAGGAAAACCTCTAAAAAGGAAAACCTTGCATGATTCGTCATAACCAACGGATTTTTGCTTAAACCTACATTTTGCTGGAATTGAATTTGTGCGTACACACACCTACATGTCCATATGTGTGAATGAGTGGGAGACAGAAATCCTGAGGGAACTGTCTTGAGAGATTCATTATAAAGCCTCGGTGCATTCAGTCTGTAACCTGGCAACTCACCTCTGAATTGGTGGAAGCCTCTCGACTGACGCCATGTTTTGTTTAGTTTAGTTCTGCTTTGTCCCAATGATTCGACTGCATTTTAGTGACACAAACACCTAACCCCTTTTTACTCCCTCTTGTCTCCACTGACCCTGCAGCTTTAAAGGTTCACTTGTGGCAATTATGGTAAATGTGTGGGAATTGTTTTCTAATAGGTTCATCACATAAAAATTCTCAAATCAACAAAGTGGTGGTTATTGCAGTAATAGAAGGTTACACACAGGCTGTTTGTGGTAGAAAGCATCAAATTATGTAACACTGATGCATTGTAAACAGACAACCACAAATCCAATATATTGGATTTTTTATCCCTCCCAAATGCCAAGAGCAAATAATTTGTGAAGGGGAGTAATGTTCCATATTTCCTGATGAGCAGCAGAATGGGCCTTTGTCAATAATGTGCTTCCCATCTCCCGCTTCCTGTGAGCTGGTGTGTCAAGCCTTTTAGGAAGCTATATTTAGCTCCACGCCACTACATTTTTTGCCACAGAGACATTATTTCTCGGTAAGTGAGACAACGTAGTAGATCCTAATTTAAAATTTATTAACAAAAACTACTTGATTCCTCAGAGAATAGAAAAAAGGAGAAGATTAAACACATTTACTCATTTAATTATGAGATAAAGATGGCTTCCAACTACTTCAGAGCAAATATATCACTTAAGACTTCTTTGATACAGTTTTTTATACTATTAGTTTCTCAGCTCTATATTGTTTTAAACATTCCTTGTTTATTTTTTAAGCTTTTCTGATTTCATACAGTTTAAGTATGTCCTATAAACAGCTATGCAGCAACCCTCAGCTCCTTTAACCAGACCTGTCTGCACTTTTTTTGGCAGTTTGTTACTTTCACTAAAGTAAAGGGGAAATTCATACCAGCTTGTTTTTATTTCTCTATTTATAGAATTAAGAAATTAGGAAAAAATAACATATAAGACCATTGTATTGTCAATACACATACAGTGGTGGGGTCTGTGAAACCCCTTACAGTGGAGACTAAAGCCAATGACAACAAAACACAGAGGTTAAGTTCATCATTGTGATGATGATTGTTTATTGCATAATTTGAACTGCCTGCTTTAAATTAATAGAATTTGGTTTAATTAAAATTGCACTCATTAAACATGGAAAATGCATTAACATATATGCTTCAAAACATTTGTAAATATATTTGAGACATTAATACACCATGGGGCCAAAGTTGTTGTAGAACACTATCAATGAATTGATACATTCATTTAGTCAACACAAGTTATTGATCTATTTACTCTGGTACCAGCCCTTGGTGCCTCTTTGATGGATACAGATACTGTTGAAAACTACTATAATTACTTTAAATTGGCTGGCTGTTTGTACAAAACCTATTTAATGTACCACCAGCACTTTAAGATTATGCTTTAATTTATCAACTGTACATTTTTAAGAAATTAGGTTTGTAAAAATTGTATTTATTCTTTTTATTGTGTTTTTACAAATGTGTTCATATAAAATTAAACAATTAAAAAACTGTAAAAACATATCAAGAATTTCCCCTCTACCACCACCTAAGGCATCCCACTATACATTTCTTATAAGCCTGTATTTGCTGTACTTGCTAAGTTAAGCACAACGCCGAAGCATGTCTTTGCACATTTCGTCAGCCCCTTCAAATGCACTTTTTCAGATGCAAATAGGGGTTGCCATAGTAACTGTGGGCTTAAACGTAGCTCGCCTTCTAAATGGGGAATAAGAACATTTAAAAAGTAGAACACTCCACAGAATACAGAGACAGAGACAGACGGAGAGGGAGGGAGAGAAAGATTTTTGCCTTTTTGAGGAGTGAAGGCTATAAAAAGCACTGAAGCCCTGCAAGGTGGCTTGTCCCTCTCCCTTTCACAAAACAGATAAGATCCAGCACTCACACTGGCTGTTCCTCCTGAAGTTCTCACACACACACACACACACACACACACACACACATGCACAGACATGCAGTTCATGCACAGATTGCCACTACAGTGCCTAACAGAAAGCTTGAATCTGTTGTAAGCTGCAAATGTAACAGGTCTCATGTCTGAAATCTACAGTAGTGTTGCCTCACATGACCTCTGCAGTCTGCTCATCGACTCAAGTGTCGCATCTTGTTTTTCCAGAGTGGGAAATGTGAAAAGGAAATCTGTATGCCCTCAGACACCTGGAGCATTGATTACTTTTGCTGCTCTCAATTCACCTTTTGTAGATTAACATTGTGAAAGCAGGAAGACAGAGTGAGGGGAACAAAGGCTTTAAGACATGCACGGGAGTCCAATGAGACGTCCAGACATGAACACATATCAGCATGAAGACTGGTATGATGCACGCTGCAAAGTCTGCAGTTCTCATGTAGCTGTGCAAATACATACCCAAATTTAGTACACCACAATTCACACCCCTTGACAAATAACACACAAAAACTGAGAGAATTTATTCCTGACACATATTATGTAAAGGGACACATGCTGAACAGAAGACTGTGTTATGCTAATTGAAGGCTTTCAAATTCATTTAATTCACTGTTGAGATAAATTCACTGGAGCAGCCTGCATGAACAGCTGTCACTGTGGATGTCACTCAGTCCACATTTCATCCCCAGAACAGAGCAAGCCTCTGGTTCTGACATGGTTTTAAGGAAAAAGGCTTCACAGTGAGCAAAGTTTAGTAGTTTGACACTGAAGCTGAGAGTCCCCTGACAAAGTAGGTTGCTTGTCAGTGCATTCAAATAAAACCCATATGGATAATAAAAGTCATTAAAGGCAACTTAAATACTTTGTGAAACAAAGAGAATTAACTTTCTTTTGCCACTAAAAGTGGATAAGCAACATGTACATGACTGCAAGACATTGCTTGTTAGAAAAAAATATATCTGAACTGGTTCTTTTTTCTGCTTAAAATTCCAGTACCGACACAAATTTACTTGTTCTAAGTTTTCTAGATTCAGCTGGCACTTCTGTATAGCACACTGATACTAACCCTAACAGGTCTGCCAACAATCAACAGAGCAAGAGTTCAAAGTACACGGCATGATGACAAAGTTCAGCACCACGGACAGCGACACCGGGCACCACTGATGGAAACTGTCTCAATGACTCTAAACAGAAGTCACTCAATTCACCCTCACTGTCCTGTATTTGTCTTAAGACAATTTTCTCTTTAATGTTTTTCATTAAAAATATGTATATATGAAGTCAGGACTGTGATCCTCAACCAGCAGACAACCTGTGGTAAGACACATTTTCATTGTTTTCATGGATAAAGTTATATTTAGACAGATCTCTTCAGCTACGGCACTGGATTGGACTTTTTTTTGGAAAAATTTTTAAGCTGTATCTAAATTTTTTACCGGGTTTTTTTTTTTTTGAGTAAAGCATTTTCTTCAACTGTAAAAACCTGTTCTATACACTAGAATAATGTGTGCAAACCGATGTCTGTCAAATCTCTGATCTGAAAAACATCTCAGTTTGCTCCCTGCTGACCTAGGGGTTGAAGGGTTTAGATACTGATCATTAACCCACACAAATTCCAGCATGACCAGGAAATGGTTTTTACCAACATAAAATATACAAAGATGTATTTCAAAATTTAAAAAAAAACACTTTAAGGACAGTGTCTTCCAGTTTTACAAAATTATGGCGAACTAAAATGTTGCCTTTTATTTGCTGAATCAGTATTTTTGGTGAGAAAATGTAAGTCTGAAAGGCCTAAAGTCGAAGTTTTACAGAATTTATAATGAAAGCTCTCAGATACACTCAAAAGGATAAAAGTTACAAAATAAAATGGCCCTCATCAATTGGTGCCTACCAAACTGAAGATATTAATGACACTAGGGGGGAAAAGCGACCACCTGTTTGCCTTATAAAGATAATAATAATGACTGAGCAGTGAAATTACTCTTCACTTTGGACTTTTAGCTTCTTTATGAGCTGTGCTGCAGGGAAAGCAGGAGAGGCTGCAGCTGGCAGAGCAGATTTTTCAGAAGGTGACTGCAGTCCTCACAGCTCACAGCAGCTTGACCACTTCACTGGGTCCAATATACTTTTATGCCACAAGGTTTATTTCTTCCAGCAGCAGCAGCCTCCCTAAGCCCTCCAAACTGTCTCGCTGGGAGAAACTGCTTTTGCCGAGATTATTTCTGTCTGTGTCACACTGGCATTAAAAATCAGCGGAAATTGTTTAGCCCTCACACACGTTAATCTATGGCACTAGATGGGAAGTGAAACGAATGGGGGATGTGCTGAGAGACAAAAGCATGCCTGGGACATGTTTGCCTGTCATTCATGGCTGTCGTTAACAACCCCATGATAATGAAAGAACTATCAAATGAAGCAAGCCGCAGTGAAACGAGAGACGCAGTTGCCAAGGTAGGATGCTATTAATATCAAGACAAGGAATTAAATCAATACGTCAAAACGACAAGGAAGGGGGCAGCTCTCCTCCGCAAGATGGCAACCTGCAAAGTTTGGATGCTGTTTAAGTTGACTCCGTCCATATGAGCTGCAATCCCTGGACCTTTCACATGTCCGAAAATAGGCCAAAGTCTCTTATATAAAATAAAATTTGCCGCAACAAATACTATGATGATGAGAAGACAAGAAGTGGAGGGAGGAAAACAAGTTTCTGCGTTTGCAAAGTTTGCACAGAGAATCCTAATAACTTTAAACCACTGTATATATTTATATTTTTTGCATTTGATGAGTTACCTTAGGCATGCTTTGAGGCTATTTTAGTGCAGAATCGAGACAATCAATGAAGATGACGCCATTACGTAACATTGAACGTCAAGTGAACATCTCCGGGACATTGTTGACGTGAAAAATAGAGATAAAATCAGCAAATGCGTTATCTATATGGGGTTTTGCAGCGTAGCTGCGCATAGCAACTCTTCTCGTGGATGTTTCTCTGACCAAGAGAAAATCAGACGAAAACAAATCTGTCCTGAGAGCAGATTTACAACAAGCGTCCGTTCACTGAGACGGATTACCCTGACAGTGTCAGTCCATCAGAGTTACAGGAGTTCCCCGTGTGATCAATATCTCAATATCTTACCTGCTTCTCTAAGCATTCTTTGGCTGACAGAGACGGTTTCGGTGAGGGTGCCCTGTCACAAACGCATCCCTCCAACAGGTACAGTCCGGAGGGGCGTGAGCTGGAGTCGTTTTCGAAATAAAACAACATATTCTGCAACAAAGCAAACCACTTCGAATGCCATTTTGTGTTGTCTGAGCTTTTCTTACTCAGGCAACCTCGCCTCGTCCCATCCTTCTTAGCCAAAAGAGCCAGATAGGTAATGTGGCCATCATTGAGTCTCATTCCTTTCTGCATCTTGGCTGTGAGTCCGAGAGGAATCTGCGGGGAAGCCTGCGGATTCTTACATGTTCTTCTTTTCAGCTCCTCCGAAGCACAGTCAGACTTGGTGGGCAGCAGCCCACTCCTGTGTGCCCGTCCACAGTTGCCACATGAATATCTGCAACGGCGTAAAGAAAACTGAGGGTGAAAAGGATGCACGTAGAGAGTCAAAGTTAAGCGCTTCAGCTGCACAGATTCCCACGCTGCGAGCGCGCTACAGCAAACCCCGACGTCGTCTCTTTAAAAAAAAGCTTTTCTCGTAGGACCGAACCGCTCATTAAGAGGACCGAGGTGTCCCCGTGCAGAGCCTACACACACGCGCACACGGAATCGCGTGCGCACACTCACAGCATCCTGCTCTCGCAGAGGAGAGGAAGCGCAGTCACGTGACCTGTCCCCGGAGCGGCAGATTTCAGCACCTTGGACAGAAACTCTGTGGAGTAACACAGAGGAGGAGAGGCAGAGCTTCTCCATGTAGATAATCACGAGGCAGATACGGCTTTCCAGACCCCGAAGACCCTCCTATTCACACCACACTCAACACACACATACTTTTACACCACCACCTCCCTTTGACAAGAGTTTTCTTTCACAGCATTTGAGGAATTAAGATAAAAAAATGACATAATCACGTATAGGGTTTGTAGCGGTTGAATATTTATAATATTTGTCTTATTTAGTTTTTATTCAGTATTTATTAACTTAAAACGGTTGTCAAGACTCATCTGTTTTCGTCCTCTTAATACTGTTTCCTTAATGGCTTGAACACGTGAGGATCAAGACAGTCCTATTCTATCACAAGGGAGTAAGACTTTCCATATTTCTTTGAGACACATCTAATGTCGTATAAGGCAAACGACAGATATTTTCCCTTTTTTATTATAATTTATGCACTCCTGCAATAAGCACTGTACAGCAGGTTTAGTATTTGTTTATGATTGTCAGAGAGGCACTGATGTTGTCTTATTGTTTTATAAAAACAGAGTGAAACAGAGTCCAGTAAGAGGAACATGACTACTGAGAATATTAGGTGTGAAAAGAAAGGAGCTTGACTCATGTGTGAGTGCCCGCCTACCTACTTTTTTACTCAAATTTATTGTTAAACTTTAGTCACTAGTTATAATTTAAATTAAAATTTTAAGATAAAAGATTAAGTGATAAAAATGTGTTAATTTAAAAAAAATACAGTGCACAATGGCAGATTAAAGCAGTAGTATTTTTGCCTTGTGGACTTAAGGGTTTACAAAAATGGTCATGTTGCAGTTGTTGTTAATAAAGTAGAGTATTCATTATTTTCACAGTAAACAAGGATTAGACGGAGGTCTCTAATATAAATACAAATATGTGTATCAAGCATGAATCATGTTTATAATGTTGTATTAGTACTTTTACCCAATAATTTATTGCATACTGCATATATTACATCAGGCTGGCTGTGTGTTGTTAAAATATATACATAATGAACCTTGTAAAACTGCACAGGAGTTTGACTGTTTGCCTTCATGTTCTGATCTCATAACAGCACATTTTCTCCTTTGTAGTAAAACACACACAGAGAAAAAATCTTTCCACACTACCATAGCAAGTCTTTCCCTCTCTCTCTTTGTCCTTTTAAGTAAAGAAGATGGTGATGAAAGTGTCACAAGAGCACACTTCCTCTGGTTCTGCCCATATTCACACTTCCTGTGTGATTAATAGGCTGAAAACAATTCACCATCCATACTGTCAGGGAGACAGGTACCCTCTGATGGAGAACAGACTGGCGACAGCTGCATTGAAAGGGTCTGAGTGAGTTTCTGTCCATCTCACCTGTAAAGTCTGTCTGTGCATTTCACTATAACCTCTATAACCTCTGCTCCTGCCAGGTTCTTGTATTTGCTCCTACAGGTAAAATTTCCTCAAGTCACATCTATTGTGCTCTTACATTGATTTCCAGGCATCACTGCAAATGTACTCCCTTGACCCAGTGAGAGCCTGCCATGTTTTATTCCAGACAATGATACAATTTGAAATAATCTATGGCCACTAATCCTTTGTCCTTGTGTCTTTCTGTGCCATCCTGCCTCTTTTATAGAACGCAGAGTTAACAAAAGCCTCTCATCGCTGTCCACTGCTGGAACATTTACATATGTGAGAGGGCAAGAGAGATACTCATTAGGGTTGGCCCATAATTAATCCTGGATTAGCATTTTGGGGCTAGGACACACACAATGGTCTATTTCATCACAGGGTGTTTCACAGTGGGATCACAGTGTTTTGTCTGTGTGGGATCATTAAAAGGATCTAGGGAGGTAACAGGGCATAATTGAGTAAGATTGGACTGTTCTCGTTTCTAGTTTTAACCAGATTTTTGGTCCTTTTATTGAAAAAGAGAGTAGAAAATCCACCTTTATAAGTATTTCATTTCCTTCTCTTTTTTTGATGACAAGTACAGTGAAGAGTGGCAGGAAAGAGAGAGAGGGGTGAGATGCAACAGTGTGGAATAAGCTGCAATTCAACCCTGTGCAGCCATTAGCAGACTGAGCCTCCAGGACGCCCCAGGCTCAGCTCCTTCCTTTCCATAATCAACCCCTCAGACAGGGCTGGTAATGAGGTGGTGATTCTCCTCTCTGACTGCCACTGATAGTAAAGATTATTTTTATGGCTTCCTATTATAGTTGGTATAAAATGGAAAATGACACAGAAGATTGGAGAGACAGAATGGTGGTGACATTTGACAAAGGTCATAAATGGGATTCACACCCATGAAACTGTGGCCAATCAGAAGGCAGCCTTCAGATGGAAGAGCCTACAGCTGAGAGGTGAATTTTAGACATACCCTGCAACTGGATTTTAGGCTCTTTTTCCTGTTTTTTGGGTTGCTGTATATCAGGTATATCAAGTCACAATCAATAAACTGGTCATTATCAATAAAGCTGACATGAAAGGAAAATTGTTTGAAGGTTCACATAATCAAACTAAATATTTAAGAGTATATTAACACTCCTTGAAAATCTGGTTCTGACAATCTTTCATCTCTGACATATAACAACATTTTGAAAGGTAATGTGGTGTTTATGACAACAGTTGCAACAAATTTCAAACAAATGGAGAAATAATCTAATTTAATTTATGTAACACTTTTGTCCAATATGAACTCTGTATTTCAATTTATGTATTTTAATTTGGTCACAAGCGGCCACTTAGAAAAATGTCTGGCCTTCTTACTGTTGGGTGCTCAACTTTCTTTAGCAGCTAGCTGGTTTCTGATAATAATCAGTCAGAGCAACACTCCAAGACTGGAATTTTTAATATCTAAAATTGTTATTGCTTGCTGCTTATAATTGATAATTGTGATCATAATATTTAGCTAAATCAATTTTTAATTGTTATTTTGGCCAGGATTTTTTGTGTTTACTGACCTATAAATACTAATCATGTCACTAAACACCGAAAGAAGAAGGTGTGTATTTGCATTTGGTCCTTTTTGTTTTCTGGTGGGTTTAAAACCAAGCTCAAGGGCCCGTTTGGATGCTGAAAAGGAACACTCATCAACTTAGAGTGAAAATCAGTATTTAAACACATTTTTTATTGTGTGTTGTCATCTGAAAGGCAGTTTAAGTTACTGAATGAAAGAAAGAAAATTACTAATTGAGTGTATTAATTGTGTGATGTTATTACACAAGCTGTTTCTATACTCCTGATGATACATTGAAAACATAGGTTGTTATTTTGCTGAGTATTTGTATCAGTGGCAGTGTCCACTGCTCCTGTTCTCTGGTGGCAGATTGGCCCGTGTGGGCTGCTCTCAGACTCGGGAATTTGGCCGAAGCTCTACACACTCTGTGGTGTGCCAGGTACTGCATGCAGGGTTACCACCTGGCTGCAGCATCCTCAGGCCAAGCTGCATCCGAACTGACCAAAAGCTCAAGCTTTTAAGACAATAACAAACACCGCAGATAATAAATCATGTCTGCTGCCCCAACAAATATACACCAAACAGGGCAAGCAAAGTAGCTAAAGGATGACTTAGATCCAAAAAATACTACATTACAGAACAAAAAATCCCTCATATTATAGAAATATTATTCCATCTTTGTTAAACGCAACTGTTAATGGTTGTGCTCTGGAGTTTGAGGTTAACAAATAAGATGTTTTGCAAGAAAAAGAAGGGGTCTTTGTTTTAATAGATAAAAAATATCGAAATCTTTTATTTTGTTGTCCCTTTGTTTGTTACGATGATTTATTAGTACTGAGTACTGAGAGCAGGCCTTACAGCAATGGTATAAAGATTTTTGTTGTCTTGAAGAGTGAAGTTTTCTGGTGTTGATGTCTTGTCTTATCAGTCAGGCCTGCTTTGGTTGACATTTGGAGAAATCTGTGCTTTCTCACCCGTAGAGAGATCCCTGAAAATGCTATAAAGCACAGCAGACTATTGAAAAAACACTATCAACACAATTGTGAGCTATAGTTGTGACAAAAACAGGTGTTGATATTCTGATTTGTGAATTTTCCTCTTTTATGGCTGTTTCTGGTTTATATTGAATTGTAGGGTGTATTTGCTTTGCTTTGGATTGAAAACTTTAATTTTGGGGAAATATTTAATATGACACTGAGATCTGAGATTAAAAAAACAGCAAAACAAATGTTCAGTGCTAAATAACAGTTTGGGTAGATATTTTTTATTTGAATGTGAACTCTGTGGTGAAAAACATTTAATATTTTAGTTTCGTCAGCTGAATCCCACCCCAAAATCCACCTGTTACTGTTTGCCACAACAACTGTTTTCATTCCTTCATCTCTCACCCTCAACCACCTTCTTCACCCAAACTTCCAGTGTATGATCTACCAGAATGGCATCTGCCTCTCTCTTGAACAGCTATCATTCCCATAAACTCTGCACACTGCAGCCCCAAATGGCTGTCCTGAAGATATATGCTAATGTCATGCAAATGCCATAAAGCAGATCTGGAGGTGAGGCATATTAATGAAAGGCAAAGCATCATAATCAGCGAGAGAAGTGCACTGTCCTTGACAAGCAGGCAGCCACATCTTCAAATGTAGCTGAAGGTCAGCGGACAGCACATTGCTGGAGACACTGCTGAGGCTTCAGGCAACATCTGCTGTGACACGTGGCTGCATGGACACACGCATGAGGTCTCATACAACCATGAACATGCACACACTCAGGCATTTGAACTCACAGACACTGTCCAACATCATACACACACAAACTTCACACAGAGACTCCTAACTGCGGGATGAAGAAGGCGTACTCATGATAACAAAGTCACCGAGGAAGCATCATTAGTTGATCATATTGTTTATTTAATTAGCTTTGTAACTGAGTAGTGGATTTTTACAGATGATCATTGCTTCTTTATTCAAAGTCTTCCTTGCAGTGATACACTAGTTGACAAAAAGCTTGACTGTTTTTTGTACAAACTTAAAATACATGCTCAGTGTCCACAATATGTCAAACACAGTCAGAGCAGTGGGTCAACGGCAGGGGCATCATGGCGCATTGCAGCACCACAGCATGCAAAAACAAGAAGAGGATCTCCACTCAGATCATTGCATGCATCTTTCCAGCTCTTAATATCATGTGAATCATGTGAAACTCTTGCTTTTGCACTGCGAAAAAATCTTATTCAAAGGCCACCGAAAACTGTTATGTATACAGTCATTAGAGTTTGTCCAAATAAAACTAAGTTGGGAGCTTTAAAGTGGCTGTAATCAATATCCTGATATCAACTTTACATCACATTGCAACCTGTATTTGAAAGAGGTTATGTCCATATGAAGTGCCTATGTGTTATCATCCAACTCAGTGGTTCTTTTCAATTATACAGAGCTTTGTAGCATATTTAGCTTTTTGTTTCTATTTTTGAACCCTTACTTTACTGTTTGGTTCACTCTCATCACTCTCAACATTCTCATTGTGTTGTTTTCAGCCCTTGAAAGCAACTTTTTTGACATAAAACCTCAAAACCCACTCAGGCCTTGTACTCAACACAAGACAAATAAACTAAGCTAACCAATATACAGGGGCATTTAGTAGCTAACAAGCCGGATATTTACCTCAGCAGTTAAAATAGGACTAGAGTAGGATGAGTATTTGACTTGAATTTATCAAGTGAACAAATAAAAAATTAAATATAGTAACTTTAAATAACTATCATATTTTTTTTTTCAAATAATCCTTAACATAGCAATGCATGAATGTCAGTACCACTTATATTTTCTATACTGTATTTTGTTTTCAGATGCAACACTGATGGAGAAGAGCATAAAAGCTTACTATTCTGAAAAGCAAATGCATATTATTGAAGCAAAAATTAAAAATCAAGGCTGTAAACTTTCATATATACACAGAGGTGCAAAGAAGCACTTCCAACAGTAACAAACAGATACAAACACTGGAAACACATTGTAGCAGAAAGTGTCATCAACTGTTCAGTTACTCCTATGTCTCCTTCTTTTTATAGAGGCTGTTTGGTGGAGAGGCCTAAAATCCAATCATGCATTTTTTCTTGACTGAAGCCCTCCATATTCAGAAAGTCTATTTCTGGCAGTGTCTCTCCGCAGTTGCCTTTGCTGTGCCCCGAGGACAGAGAGTGGGGGATTAATAAACCTCCCAGAGTATGCCTCACTTAGTTTCAAAACTGCAGCAGAACTGGCTCTCAGTGCCTGCAGTGCACAACAGTGCATGAACACACTGATAAACTAGGATAGGCAAAGTACTTAGGGTCAATGAACAACTGGGGGAATAGATGGTTTGACCTAGACTTGGGTTTAGCACCATCAGCTCTGTTTGGTAGTATAAATAGGAGGGTGAAATGTGCTTTTTGCATAAAATTCCCTCACCTTTCACTGTAAATAAAAACCAAATTGAATACATAAATTCTGCTAAAATGCTAAATTGCAGGAGTAGAGTTAATAGGGAAAGTATCCCTCCATATAAAGGTAATTCAGAGCTCCCTCATTCATGTGTTTACAGAAAAATTACAAACATTTTTAACTAAGTAATGGCGATTAATTGTTTCGTTCAAATGTTTTTATCCAAAGGAAAAATATTTACCCTAAAGCATTAGACTTTCTTGAAGTTTAATACACCTTGCTATAATACGAGTTTTGCTGTTTGCTGAAAATTGGCCTTTAATTGTCCTTAAAGGGCTACCGTACTGTGTTCCTAGTGAACGAGTTGTTGCTATGCAACAGGAGCGGCGTCGTCTCTCTGTATGTCAAATGGCTGCAAGAAGTTCTGATAAAAAGGGCCCTCCGTCCCAGCGTGTCGTTTCGCAAGTCAGTGGCGTAATTTTATCATATTTGTATTTATTTTAATCACTCAAATATTCAAACAGAACCGTTTTTGTGCCGCCAATCGAATACTGAACCTAATTTGTGTCCAACAGTTAAAGTAGCATACCGTCAATAAACAGCAACACAAGCTAACGCTAACGATGCTTCCTCTATTATTTCAGTTGATTTGCTTAATCACTTCGACAACTCAGGGGACAGATATTCAAATTGAGAAACAGAAAGACAAAATATGCAGCATTATGTCAATTAAATAGGCTAAATCAAGTAAGTTAGTTTTTTACTGGTATGGCATTTAAAACTTGGAAAATTGGAAAATTGTTTTGACATCAAGCTAATCCAATGCAGTTGTGGTGTTTTGCCCACAAAAATCTGTTACAAGATTATTCAGACAACAAACTGTGGTACTTACATTTCTTTTGAGTACAAAAGTCTGTGTTCAGATGCATAGAATATATAAAAAATCGCCTCTATTTTAAAAGAACTTCTTATTTGTACCATATGATTTATTTTAGACGTCTTCTATCACCAATTTTAGGATTATTCTGGATGTACGAACATGTCTCAGTGTAGAAGTCCACCCACTTACGGTGCAACTTACAGCAGGTTCATGTGCCTTATTTAACCAAGAAAATCTATGCAACTCTGTTCGAGCAGTACTGAGAGTAGTTCTGTTGTGTGTGCTAATCCTATATCTTTAAGAAATTTAAGATCCTAAAAACCCAGATAATGATGAATCAGCTGGAAATTCTTTTCTCTCATACACAATTACTCTTCAAATCTAGTTTTCAAACAAGTGTTTTTAAGGTACCTACTGATTTTAAAATTGAATGAATGGAATTATTATCTTGTCAATGCCTCCTGGTGGACAAACCGAAGTACTGCAGACACATCTTTGCCTTGACTATATTATTTTGCTATGTCTATCATAAACCTACTTATTCAGGAGAAAAACAAGGTGGAAATGCAAATTGATTTAATAAAATCTAAGCTCATGAAATATGGATTTCATGAATTAATTTTACAAAAACTATTGTTTTTTCTTGTTTAGCTCAAGAAACGGCCATCCTCTTGCAGTAAGCCTGAGAGGTCCAAGAGGGTTGAAGTACAGCCGCAGGTAAAATCTTCTTTTGCTCCAGCAAAGCAGCACACAGATGATCTTTTCGCTAAGGAGGAGCAATACAAGTAAGACTACCTGTTTCAGTATTTGTTTGCCTTTCTTTTATTTGGTTTGTATAAATCTGTGTTAAAGGTTTTTAGATCACCACTCCTGACTAGATTCATTAGCTTATTATTTTTTGAAGACAGTAGACCTCTGATTTCTTAACTCTTTTCAAGAGTCAATGATCCACATATTAAGAAAAACATCAAACAAGTTCACTAGTAGTGAGTTGTGACAATAGTCTTTTACACCTGTGGAACTCTATTAGACTCATTCAGCTTTAACTGATTCCTTTTTGAAACATGAGGATAAAGTCCTCCTATGAAAACTTACATGATACTCCTAAATTACTTAACAAAACTTGGGTTTTTCTCCATTGAAGGTACCATAAAGCAATTGATGATGCTGTAAATATTACTGAAAACATGGTGGATGTATTCTATTTCTTGCTGTCATGTAGCATGTAATCGTTGTTATTGTAACAGTTTGCCATATAATGTAATACATCTTCATTTATTTCCTTTAGACTCTTAAATGCAGAGCTAGAGGCCAAAACAGCAGATCTAGTAAGACAGGCGGAAGAGCTTATGGTCAGTATCAACATGTTTCCATTAGTTAGCTGAGAAGCTCATTAGTTTTTTATTTTTGGGGAATTAAGACTGAATGTGGCTCTTGGTGTTAATCTGATTTTAGAGAGAACAGAATGAAGTTCTGTCAAAACCCTTATCTACCGTCCTGCTCACAGACACTGGAAATGAAGAAGTTTCAAGGTAATAAATATATTAGGTTCTTTATTTAGTAACGGTATACATTTCAGGCGTTCATTTTGTTGTGACCACTGCAAAAGTCTTATTTTTAAGTAAAACAATAAACTAAACAACTTAAAACTCATCCTTTACATTTTCCCTCTGACTTACAGGACAGTAATGTCTGATCAGTACTCTGTGCAGCAGCCTGGTGTGAAGGTATGATTATAATATTAAGTTAGAGTGACTCTGTTTCTGAAACCTGCAGACACTTTGCTCAACAGACGCTACTTAATTTTCAGGTATAGTTTGTAAATTCTGTAGGTCTTCACTACAGTTCCCTGTTTTTGTTTGCCATCTCTTAGGTGATGACCAAAAAAATTGTCAAATCAAAATCACAAAACATGTGTGCTGGAAAACAGGAGAAAGAGCCTCAGTGTAAAAACACGTGAGTTTGATTGTACATCATTTTTACATCAATTTTTTGTTTATAACAGAACACTGTATAGGTCATACATTTCATTAAAAATTTTCTACATTAACATTATTCACATGTTTTCACATTGTTTTCTTGGTTTCAGATCCTCAAAGGCATCTCAAGTTGATTCAGCAGCTGGACGAGACTCAGCTGACATTTTCCTGGCAGAAACGATACGTAGTATGGAGGAGAAGATGAACAACTCCATCACCCATGTCAATTTTGTAGACGATGTACTTGACATTGCAGACAACATAGGATCAGGTAATGTGGATGTGACTTTTTGACATGAGTAAACAAAAGGTGGACCCCAAAATAAAAAACAAAACAGCAACTCAAGGAATAACAAGCCAAAAGTGAGTTTTGATGAAAAGATGATTACAAAACAAAAACCGCGGGAGCAAAAGGCAGCACTGTAAAATCCAAAAACTAAGTAAAAAACAGAAGCCGAAATGAGGGAGCAGAAACAGGATCAGAGAATGAAGACAGAGCAATGAAAGGACAAAAACAGAGGAGAAAGACAGAGACTATGTACACTAGAACTAATAAGACAAAGGTTAGGTAATCAAGAATGGTCAAACACAAAAAGTAATCAAAAAAGGCAGGAAAATAACAAGGGCAGGAAGTAACAGCAAAAAATTCAAAGAAAACCCAAAATAAGACAGAAAATAACAGAACTTAAAATGCAAATCAAGACACATTTCAAAATGAAAGCCCAGTTTTTATTCATCAGTAATTATAACTGAGGAATGATGTCTGCAAATATTCATTTTAAGAGTGTTAATTTAACTTAGAATGACCAATGAAAAACTTTAGGTTTTGGCAAACTTTGCTGTATTCTCTCTTTTTACAAGTATGATACACATGTTCTGGATTTATTCTATACTAATAAATGTTACTGTTATATTCATATTGTTATATTGTTTGTTACATTTTCTTATAAAGAAGACCTGTGTCTTAGGTCAGCATGGACTTTTCTTTTATAACATCTTGTCACTTTATAACCCCAAATAAAATCTAAATTAGAGCTTTAACATTTAATAATAATAAATCAATTTAACAGAGCATGTTATTGTTTTGGCTTTGAATGTATTTTTGGGATAAGTCCAAGCTGTTTTTCACGTTCTTCTGATTGTTCTAGTTTCTCTGTTTTGTTAAGGCGTTTCAGATGCACAAATTCGAGTCCTAAAGGCAAAACTACGCATCATGCAAGAAGAACTGGATCAACTCTCATGTGAATATTATAAGAAGGTACTGTACAATTTTTTTGGATGAAAAATAATTTAACTAGTGCTGTTATTGCCCCTTTATATCAGCAGAGGGAGACAAAGCCTCAGCTGACAAACATCAGCTAATGAAAAGTTAATTTTTGTTGAAACAATCATGTTTCCAAGAAGTCTCTATTTCTAGATGCACTGAAAACCAGAATATAAAACACTGGTGTTTGAATTGTCGTTTTTTTTTGAATGATTGGTTCTAATAGATGACTCTGAATTTAAATATTAAAGACACTATTCATGAATGATATTGTGTTTGTGGCTTTGCAGGATGATGAAAATGCTAAACTCTGTGCAAAATTAAAAGAGATTGAGGAGGATCGTGCCAGACTGCAGAAAACAACAAACATCCAGCAAACACAGATTGAGAAGCACAAAGCTTTAGCAGAGGAGTCCAGTAAAAAGTGTTCTGGTCTTCAAATGCAAGTGTCTTCATTACAAAAGGTGGGAGATTATTTTTCTAGTCTGACATGTAAAGACTTGCAATAGACAGAAAAATGTACCAGTGTCTCATGAACTACACCTGTGATTACTAACTGGTTGTGCTCTGTGTAGGAAATAGAAAATTTGAACAGATCCAGTAAACAAGCAGCAGCTGTACACAGCACTGTGGAGGTTCGTCTGAACAGAGCCTTGGAGGAGGTGGAGAGGTTAAAGACCCAACTGAACAAGACAAAACAGATGAATAAGGTAAGCAAGTTACAGTGCTGTAAGGGGTGCTTAATTAAATAAATTAAAAATCTGGTTAAAACTCTGGTTTTAATTGTTAAAACTATTCAGAAGTTTTTTATTACACTTTAACGGCTTTTTATGTAATCAAATTCCAAAAGGGTCGGGACATTATAAAACCTAAATAAAAATAAAGGCAAAGAGTTTAGTGATATTTTAACTGTTCCCACGCCCATGTTGTAATACCCCTTTTACAGTCATATGTCTGACAAAGTAGTGAACCTCATTCCACCATTGCTTATGAATGAATGAGTCTTTTGAGGATGCCCCTTTCATACTCAGTCATGACACCATAACCTGTTACAAAGAACCTGTTTACCTGTGGAATTTTCCAAACAGGTATATTTAAGGTATTCCACAAAGTTCCACATCCTTTGCTCCCTCATCCCAACTTGTCTAAAATTGGGTTGCTGGTATCCAATTCAGAATAAGCATATATTAAAAATAATCTATATGGTTGGTTAGGTTTTTGTTAGTTTTATGTCAAAAAGGATTAGCAAATGATCCAATTCATGTTTTACACAGTGTCCCCTTCTTTATTTTAACTGGGGTTTTATGGAAAAATGGTGTTGCTGACTTCTAAACTGTTCTTATTTCAAATGTTATATACATATTTTTGTTTCCTTTAAGAAAATACTGAAGAATAGATAAATGATTTGTCTGACAAAATGTATTTTAATGTGCTGTAAAAAGGGCGTAAAAAAATAATAACTGAAGTCTCCTTAAATAAGGACAAGATCAGCGAGGAGCATCAAAGTCAAGAAAATCTACTTGCTGAAAACAAAATGCTAAAAAAGCAAAAAGCAGAGCTCATCGTTGGTTTCAAGAAGCAGCTTAAGCTGATTGACATTCTCAAAAGGCAAAAGGTCAGCTTTTTTATCATACACTGTTAATACAAACCCTGTTGAGCTTTTTAAATAAAATGTAACCCAACTATCTTTTGTTTTTGTGCAGATGCATTTTGAAGCTGCCAAGCTGCTGTCGTTCACAGAGGAGGAGTTCATGAAAGCTCTGGACTGGGGGAAGTCATAAAGACATTGAGAGAATTTTTTGTGTAAAAAAAAAAAAAAATGGTTTAAGGTGTCTGGATAGTTTTAAAGATTTTTCTATGTGTTGTTGAGTTAAAATATCAGTTTACTGTATTTTTTGTTTTAATTTTTATTGTAATTTTACAGGTTTAGAGTTTAAATTCACAGTGAATTTAGATAAAGAGATTGGTTTCTAATTTCTAATCATATTTTTCTGGGATGATCCTGTCAGTACAGTCCTAATAAAAAATGTCTCTAAATAATTGTGATGTTACTGAATGCTAAACAAGTGTTATGATTTATACTAAGTACTAAATAACTTAATAAAAACTGCTGCTCAGCTCAATTTAACCTTAAACTACCATACAGTGGTATAGTATGATGTTATAATGTAGTATGGACAGAAAAATCTAATCATCGCCTTCCCAGCCGTCTTCAGAGGCAAGATCTGCTTGACGTATTGTAAAGTCTTCGCCAAGGTGTCCCAGGTCATCTTCACGGAGTAATCCCTGAGAAAAGATACAGTCCTGGTTATACACGTGTTCAACCTACAGAAGGTATGAACCTTGTAAATATGATTTATGATGCACAGCCTTATACCTTTGGAAGATATCCCAGTAGTTTAGTTGCGTGACGTTTAAGAAGTTGCTGCCTCTCTTCCTCAACTATCTGCCGACGCAGCACCTCTCTCTCCTTCTCAATTGCTCTTTCTTTAGCCTCCAGTTCCTTGAAGAGATTTGTGTAATTTTCAAATCAGGTCATTCAAATCTGAATTCACAATCAAAGGTGATGCACTAAAGCAGTTCAATGTACTATATACACTTTATGTTCTTTGATTAAACTGATAGCTCTGTGGTTCAAATGAAACAAATAGAACATCAAATATCATTGAAGCAAAACCTGGTTGCACCTTTGTTGCCTTCCACAGTGCCATAATATCATTACAACTGCTGACAGTAAAACTAAAGTAGCACCATCGCACTCTGTAATAATCATGTAATTATGCACAAAGAGAATGGTTTGTACCATGTCAGCCTCACGCTGCTGTCTTCTGTCCTCTATCAACTTCTCCACCTCGCGTTTATGCTCCAGCTGCTTCATGCGTCGTTTGTGGTCATTCATCTGCTCTATCCGATCGTCTTCTGCAAACTTAGCCAGCATCATTTTCCTGAAAGCCTCCTCTTCCTCTTTCTCTGCCTGCCTCCGCATCTCTTTAAAAGCCATATGTTCCTGATAGTCCCACTGCATCATCAGCCTCTGTCTGATTTTCTTCTCCATCTCTTTCTGTTAATTTAAAGACAATATGAAGACATTTTAGGTCCCCCAGGGCACAGGACACTGTATATATCACCTCTCACCTCAATGTATGTATTGAGGGCATAATAGTGTGGTCAAGTTTAGTTAATTACTCAAGTTGTGATTCATTGGGATTTTAAGACTTAGATTTACTGCTTCAGGGGTTTGCAGTAAACATGTTCAGTGTTCAAAGTGGTGAAATGATAAAATGCATTTGGACATGTCACTACAAAAAAAAAGTAAAAATTGGTATTATCACAACTAAGCATCATATTGCTGCCTTGATTGGTTGACTAGTTGATTTACAAGGCATAAGTGCTGAGCACTTCTGGTTGTAGCTTCTTAAAAATTGCAACTTGTTCCTTTTATACCCTCTTACATAATTGTAAATAAATTATTTTCGGTCAGTTGGTTAACAAAACAAGGGTTGGAATATGTTATCTTAGTCTGTGGGAACATTTCCCTGTTCTCTGATATTTTATAGAGTAAACAATTGACAAATAAAGGACAGAAAAATTTACTGATAATTACTCCTTGGAATCTTAGCTAATATCCAATTACAGTATTGATTATTAATTTTGGCTGTGTCTTTCATCATTATTATAGTCTCAACTATAATCTTTATTATAATTTGAAAGACTGAGAATGATTTTTAAAAAGTAATACTTACAATTTCTCTCTGCCTGTTAGCCTCTTCTTGCTCTTCTAAATGAAGTTCCTCAAGTACTCGCTCCATCTCTTCACGCTGCTGCCTCTCCTCTACAATCCTCTGAGACACCTAGAGGAGAACAGAGGAATGATTTCAAGTGCCAAATAAAGGCTTGTCATTGAAGAAACAGACAAAATGATGAGCATTAAAAAAAATGTTTTTAACTATTTTATGAAGATGCTCCTTTGCTTCTTCTTGCTCTCTGATCTTTGCCAGTCTGGTCTCCTCTGTGTGCTCTTGCCGTTTGGCAAACTCCATGATGCGTCTGTTCTCAGCCTCCATCTTTTCTTGCTCTATGCGTCTCCACTCTGCCTGCTGTCTCTTAAATTCCTCAATGTGCTGCTGAGTGGCTCTGACCTTCTCCAGTTTCAACTGTCTCTCCCTTCAAGAAAACATGATTTTATAATAAATCCATCATACTATCACAGTCTAAACATGCTAGTGAACACTTAATTTGAAATGTGGATTCATACTAAACCAGCAGTACTGAGCTGAATTTAAATCCAAAGAAATTCCATGTTTCTCATATGGTAATATTCTGACTGTAGTATTGAGCAAGAAAAATATACTTTGTGCAATGTTCCATCATATTAAAGAAAATAAAAATTAATAATAAGGGACTCACATCCGATCCTCTTCGTAAACCTTCCTGATGATCTCATCAACCAGGAGCTTTTCTTTGAGGAACTCCTCATATGCTTCTTGTTTCTGACGCTCCCTCTCCATAAGCTGTTGCTCCAGCTCTCTATGATTCTGCATCAGCTCTTCGTGGCGTCTCTGCTCCAGCTTCTGCTGCTCAGTGACTGCTCGTTCAAGTTCGCTTTTCATCTTGTTAGCAAATTCAGCCTCCTCCCGCTAATTTCAGAGAAAAAACATACACAGAATAGAGCATGTTGTTTTCACTCTAGATGTATTCTGTATTTAGAATTTTGGCTTGAAATTAAAGTCTCACAAAGTTAAAAAATTCTTTATTAGAGGGGAAATAAACCTGTTCCTCCAAAACTAAGACAAGTTTAATTTTAAGAACTTTGGTAGATAAAGGTACAGATGAGGACAAAATTATTAGCCCCCTTATGAAAATTTCCTTTCTTTTAAAGTATTTCCCAAGTGCTGTTAAACAGAGCAAAGAATTTTTAACACAGCTTTTCC
>JAPZDY010000001.1:21744348-21756804 GCA_029783645.1 Ctenochaetus hawaiiensis | reverse complement strand
GAGAAACAGTAAATTTGTGTAAATGCATTTAGAAATGCATTTTAAAATGCATTAAATTAGAAATGTTAGCAACTCTGTATCACCTAATGTAAACAAAGGAGATAACAGCACACATTTACGAAACAACCCTGCAAATGGACTCTGTCAATATCGCCACCCTGGGCAGAGTTTTCCAAAAGGTCTTTCCTATGAGACCTGAAAGTGAGTTTATGATTGGACAAAAAACCAAAAAGCACACAAGAGATTCCAAAGTACATGACAAGTCATCTGTAAGTCAAGACAGTGAGACAATGAACTTGCATACACAAAGAAAATTAAATATAATCTATCCATCTTTATTCATATTTAAACTTGAGCTTTTTCAGCTGTGACATGCATCAACATCATCTGTGAAAACTACCTTTTTTTTATAGACACAAGTTGTACATAGTGTTCCTCCACGAGGCGCTGACATTTAGCATGATCAGCTCAAGTCTTCTCATCTGCAGTCAATTAACAATCCATTTTTCAACTCTCAACAATAAACAGCAGCAATTTACAGCTGTTAAAATTTCAGGATCCATGAATAGGAGTGTTTTCTGGTGCGTTGGTAGACGGTGTATGGCAGTAGTCCTTACGAGTAGGAAAACCTTCTGCGGTGCTGGAAGAGGCATGTAGGGACATTCCACTGGATACCATCCAGGGGAAGATTTGACACGCCAGGGGGGAGCTACATCCTCCACTGCCTGTCCAGGGCTAACATTGCGTGCTGTGTAGAGAGGACATTTTATGGCCTCATAGTATTAACCTCAAAGCTAACAAAGATGATGTGATGTTAATAGACATTTACAGTACAATTTACAACAGTGAAGTAAAAGACTGCTTTGCTTTTGATTGGCGTGATCTCTCACTGACAACATTTTTTCACCTAGCACTAGTTTATGCACTGTGCAGTCACTAAATAAATAAAATTTTGAAGGTTTGTGTTCTATCATACTTGTGTGATGTTCGTTTATTGCACTAGAACAGTGTTTCAAACAAACCTTTTTCAGAAAACACTGTCTGGTTCATTACAGTAGTATGTGTTTAAACAGAATTTATCACTGTGTAGCAGGTGAAATAATTAGTGTTTTCTGATTGCCTTGCTGTCAACACAGTATTTCATTCAGACAAAGAATGTGTGTTTGACTTCTTATATAAGAGGTTTGATTAATAAGTGATTTTTTTTCTTATCATTAAAATAAAAAAGGCGGTGCATTAAATCTGGATGGGAGCTGTGTGGTGGGAACCAGAGAGCACAGAGGCCAGGAATGTGTCCACTCTAATCCTAGTGAGGGACAGAAGATGTTTTAGCAGATCTCTTCTGGTCCACATGAGTGGATGTGGTGTCTGATGTTCCCACTATCTCCGGAACTGCATAAAGAGAGGCTGACGCCTGTTTGGTTAGCACCAGACTTTCACACTGACAAGAGGAACTCAACTAAATAATCAACAACAATGCCAGCAGTGATGGCTACAGCCCTTCCTCTCCCAGTGGTATGCTAAGACATCACAAAATATCAAGAGCAGATTGTCAGCCCATGCGGAAGAGGGCTGCAGAGTAAAGCTGCATGCCACCAACTGGAGGAATAGAAGATGGATAAAGATTAAAATTTAATAACCTTACATTATACTTGTCAAAAGTAAAGGAGATTTCATCGAAATCTCTCTATTCTTTGAGTACCCAAAACTCAGTCCTAGAATGAACTAAACTGGTGTTTTTCTTTGCCTGATCTTAAAATAAGAAGTTTATAAGCTCAAAGACAAAGGATTTATCTTTCTTAACTCTATTAATACCAAATAGCACTATATTCTATTTGAAGCAATTACACAGAAAGCATAATTTTGTATAATTACAAGCTATACTACTATAGGAATAAATTAGATTTTACCATTCAGTTTTTTATTAATTGGTATATCCTATAATTATTTTTAATATCATTTATATATAATAAATAATTACAAAGGAATTTTAGACTCAATTTATGGAAAAATTCATGTAATAAAACTTTAGGCTTAGACTTCATGTCTTTAGTTCCTATCCTGCACCAAGCAGATGCAGGAAACCGCAGGCCCAGGGATCATTTACAGACTACAAAACAATTCACAAAAATAAATGACTAAAGAAATAAATAAATCACTGTACAGCAATTACTGCCTTCTGCAATAAGACAAATCCTGAACAACATCCTGTCCAAGTGGTCCCTTCTGAGTGGTCCTACATATAGTGATCAAATGTCATCGCTGACATCAAATGTATCAAGTCGTGTATCAAGACTAAAAGAAAAGAGAAGGAAAGGAAAAGAGAGGTAGATGCAGATTGTCACATTTTTTCACAAAAAATGACCAACACTTATTTTTGTTGAAGTAAAAGCCAGCCGATGTGCCAAAGTTAGTCCGTCAGGACGCGCTCTCAGTAATGAAAATGATAAGCCTTGTGCATCAATACAGCTCAAAAGATCGCAAGATCGCATTCTGTCAGAAGCATTGTTATAAAGACAGATCCAGGCTTGAATCATTTGAAGAAAATTTAAGCTGTGAAATATGCAACCGGAAAACGTAAAAATGCATTTTCCTACTCTTTGAGAACAACAGCCTGCAATAACATCTGAATATGCTAGTATGTGTGAAAAATTCCCTCAGGCATTTGGCCAGAGATCTCAGGATATGAAAAATAAACAAAAGGAAATCAAAACATTTGTTATGCAGTTAAATATTAAACCAGCTAATGTGTCTGGCAACCTACAAACTACTGACTGACCCAAACCTGGAGAACCAGCTGTGAGTAGCATAATTATCAAATACCTCTCCAAATAGAAGCAGTTCACCCCATCATATACAGGTTAGCACGATATTTATGTTCAGTAATTTAAGGATGTCTCAAAATTGAAATGCAAGAAAGAGTTCCCCATAGGGAGAAAGGGAGAGAATATCTCATCATACTGCTTTGCTTTTACGTTAGTCCAGTTTTTTTTTTGTTTTTTTTTTTAATCTAGACAATGTTCTCATAAAACTCTAGCAATATTTGAATTTGCCTCTTTGAAACCTAAGAGTTGTGACTCCTGAGGATGTGATGGGAACAGTGCAGTGAGAGCAGCACAGCGTGTGCTAAGCCAAGCGGACAGCTGACTCAGCACCTCCCCTGTTGTCTGTGTGCTCACTCGACAATGTCTTTATCCCCAGCGACAGAATACAGCCTGAGGGCCCTGACAGCCCTCACAGCCCTATGAAAAATCCTCCTCCCAGCCCTGGCCCTAAAATTCTTACAGACACCCCTGATAATGCTCCTGATCCTGGTCCTGATCCGGGTCCTGCTCTGCTTCTTTTTCCTGTTTCCACAAATTCAAACAGAATCATGAAAGAGGAGGTTAGGATGTTGAACCACCATACATTAGCTCTGTATATCATAGGGTTGTTTTATTTTATGTGCTGTAGATCTATGGGTGTAAATCACACAGGATGCACTAGCACAGGTAATTAGTATGAATAATTATGAAACAAAATATGTCCATCAGGTTTTAATTCTTACAGCCAGTGGTGTTACACACACCTGCAGTGTCCAATCACTGATTGCAAACTGTTCACTGAAGTCAGTAACACCCATAACAACCCTTGTGTTTTGTCTACATTGTCTTTACTTTGTCATTGTTTGGAATCCTTCAGACCCCACTGCAATATATATGGAAGAAACAGTAATGATGGAAAATGTATATTTTTTCTACTTAAAACACATCTTTTCTTTTTATCTGACTTTATGAAAAAAACTATTTGTAGAAACATTTTGACGTGGTAACTCTTCCCTTTGCCAGAACTGAGCTTTTACATTTGATAAAAGTGGCAACATATAGAAATGACCATAAAATGTTGTTGTTACATCAAATAACTAAATAATTTGTCTCCAATGAGATATTTGTGGAAAAAAAAGTATTTGTGGTCATTCATAGACAGAGTAATTAAACAGATTTTAGGCTTTAAAGAAATACATATGGTCATTACAGAAGAAACACTGTAAACTGCAGTATGATGCAGTCCAACTGAACAGCATGCTAAATAAGAGGCTTATAAAAGATAGCAGAGTTTTTTGCATAGAGTTTTCTCTGAAACCATTCCACCTGGCATGAATTTGCATCTTTTATGCATCTTGCATGTTGTATCTATTTGCAAAACCACTTAAGTTGCAGTTTTCATCCATGTTCATCAAGACTCATAAAATACGAGCATAAGGAATTTAATAAAAGGTAGTGTACTTAGAATCACTACATTTATTTGTATGATTTCAAACAATTATTGCCAGTGAGAAACATTCTGTCTTTTCTTAGGGACTATTTTTCACAGAGTAAAGAGGACTGTTGCAGAGCTTTATCACATGGTGCAGCAACAGACCCCTGAAGCTCAGCAAAACCAACAAGCTTGTGGTGGACTCTGGTGCTTTAAACATGATTGTTGCTACGAAGAAGCTACAAATTTTAAAACATGAAGGCTTCACTCATATCTTCAGCTAGGCAGCACAAAAGATTTAAAAAAAACAGCACAGTTTAAATATGGGCACCCAAGATTAGTGTCACCAATTCAGAATCTGACCACATATAAAAAATGCTGTGATGACCACTCATCTTTTCTTAAGCTGTGTTGTTAAATAATGGCCAAAAAAGTGTTTTTGCAAAACATTACAATGTCACAGTGAAGATGACCTTTGACTCTTAGCACATTGTGTACCCTATAATTTTATTTAAAAAAAAATCTTAACGAAATTTTGTAATTATTAGCATAAAAATTATTGAGTGATGACAAGAACATTTATGAGTTCACGGTGACCTTGACCTTTGACTTTCAAAATCTAAGCAGTTCATGCTTAAGTCCAATTGACCCAAATTTAAATACATTTCCTGTAGGTGTTTCTGGAATGGGACATACGGACAGACATACAGACAACCTGAAAACACTGTTTCATTATACCGTACACGTATTAGTGTTAGTATGTCTACCACTGAAGTAAAGTTAAATTTGAATAGTGATTGAAAATATATTGATGAATGATGAATTATAAGCATTAATGAGTTACATGACTTTTTACAGTGTGAAAGTTTTTTTATTTTCTTATATACCAGTTCAGTAAATGAAACCAGTAGGGTCTGAAGAGAGCTGCAGTTACACTAAATGCAAGTGACTGGTGACACAGACAAGCTTAGTCACTCGGCTGCTCTGAATCGGCTCAACACATGCACAGACTTGTCCAAATGTAATCACGGCATAGGCCGATTCACTCTGCTCTGCTTTAGGCCCGTAAATGCTGCAAACCTGTGTTCCCACACCTGCCTGAGGCACACACTGTTCGTTTCTGTACTCTGAGAGAGAGAAACTGAGGGAGGGGTAGACATAGAGGGATCCACTACAGGATGAAGAGCCACAAAGGAGGCAAAAGAGAGAGAGAGAGAGAGAAGACTGCATACCAGAGGGGCAGACAACACAATACTACACTTCTCACACATTCTCGTTATGGTTTTATGATCTCCAGAGAGGGAAAACAGGCGCAGATGATCTGAGGCTCTTTGCTGGGGGGGTGGGGGGGTAGGAGGAGGGCACATGCCACTGCCTGCACCTGTATGATGGCTGACTCCACATATCAGAGTAAATAACGACATACAACTGTGGCAGTCTGCAGCTCCTGGATTACTTTGTGATATGAAATTTAATAAGCAATGAATGCAGGGTTCTGCTGCTGAATGGGACATCATATCTTTAGAGGAAGTGGCATATTTAAGGAAAGAATTGAAGATACACAGAGACATGGGTATAAAACGCTTGTTTGTGCAACTGAAATGGGAGCTATTTCCTTCTCCCTCTGCATGGGCCCCAGAAGGAGGAAAGGGGAGAGTGAGTGGTCAACAGAGGTCTTTCTAGGAGCAGCTGAATACCAGAGGAGCTGACAGGTATGTACATATTGGAATGTGCTTCTCAGCCACACCTGTGGGGAACACACCCGCCAAGCCTGGCCTCTCTCATCCCACTGGCTGATCTCTCCGTGATTGACAAGTGGAAGAACTATTTGGCTCCTGTCCACAAGTGCCGGGGGGCAGGTATGGCGAGTTCTGAATATGAACCAATGGCAGCTGGAGAAATCCCAGCAAGCCAGGCGGGGCTGCAGTGAAATAAAACTCATCAATGGGGTGTGTCTCAAAAGTTTGTCAGCAGTCAAACAGCGAAGGGCAACTGCTGCAGGAAGCCACTTTGACTGGTTTAAGCTTAACTAGTTCGTCGCTGCGTGAGGACCTGGGCGCTTTTAAGCGGGTAGAGATGGTGGAGAGTCCATGACAAGTTACCTCCTATGAGGCTTAAGGATGGACATGAACCAACAGATGTCATCTACTGCGACGCTGAGAACTCAGGACTTCAGACAGGAAAGGGACGGTAGCTTCAGGCAGTCTGTGATTGCAAACTTTTTGATCTTTCAGGACTCTTAACAATAGGTCCTTCTTCACAGTGCAATAGTGATTTAACAGATGTTGTGGTATTGTGGTCGCTCACATCTCCTTATCACTTTTCCAGCCCAGCTATAGATTCTGAATCCGTTGGACGGAGAACTGATAAGGGCATGTGCATGACATAACCTTCAAATGCAGGAGACGTCTGAGTCAGAGAGCCTTTGGGGTAATTAAGTCATTCCATTCGTAATTGGTGATCATGTTGAAGACTGTTATTAGTTTGTGTGCTATAGTTGTTCCCTTTAAAGCTACAAATTACTTTTATGAGGTTGACTTAAACTTTAATTTATTGCTTTTAAGAGATGAGAAGAGTTTTAAGAAAACAAGAACGCTATGTCCAACATGAGAAGCATGAGCATGAGAATTGTAAGTGCCAGAACATAACTGCCAACCAAATATTTAAGTTGCGCTGTAACCTACCTTTTGTTTTTTCCAGATGATTAAGTGTCAGATATATTACTCTAAACGCAAGGACTTTAGAGTAGAAAGGTTTATTTTTGCTTTTCTGTCAGCGGATCCCCTTCAGGCAGCTCTGAGCACACCTGGTTTCAAAGGGCAATCCAAGATTCTCCAACAAACGCGGTTAAACACAGACGTTTGTTTGGTGCACCATGGCTGTCTGTCCTTGTTTGTAATAGCTTAAGATGTTTGATCAGATTTGAAATGTTCAGTCTGTGTTCGTCCATGCTGCGTGAAGTTTGCCCAGATTGCCGTGCTTTAAAACGGACAATTATACAACAGTATGCAAATAGTGTATGTATCCATAGAAACGCAGTTCTCACATTGCCAAGTATTTGTGGTACAAACACAAGCTAGAAGGGTTCATCTGCAGTCTCAGAAGTTATTTGGACTGAGACGTGGTTGAAGTAGCCTAATTGGTTTTCATCTGTTGCCAAAGAGTGACCATCAGTAGCTCCTCTGGAGAGATGAAGTCATTGTCAATATTTGAGACCTCAAAGGTGGTATAACATTTTCCAACAGTGTGCATTAGACTTCTCCTCTCGTAAAACTTATGAAGAGATCATCAACCAGATCTGTCTTTACTTAACTTCTCTAGATTTATTTTCTTGGCAATGTTTTTTTGCTCCAGTTTTTTTTTTTTTTTTTGGACATAATTTGCATGTCTTCATTTTAAGGTCTCTTTAAAGTGAACTGAACTTTTTCTGGATTCTCGCTGTGTTCTACTGAAAAAAGGCAGGCAAGACTGGCGTTTGATACAGTCTAGGGTGGGATCCATACAATTTGAATATACAGTCATTGTGCAGAAACACTTTATTGTGTTGCACCACTGTGTTATTGTTAAATAATGATTCTTTATTGAATTTTACCATCTGGCAACAATAAGTCTGCCTTGCTAGCCACAAAAAGATAGCCAAAAAATAATCGCTGCACAGCGGCTGACACTGCATTTTCACACAAAAAATAACCAGCAGTGGTTAAATACTTTTCTGATTATTTTACTATGTGGTATAGTTTGTTGCTAGAACACATGTTGTTAAACAAAAATAATAATAATGTTAACCTGATGCTACTGTATGTAATGGTAATGGTGCTGGAGGAAGAGAGGGCATGTTTGTCAAATATGGTGTGAGGAGTTTGTTTCTCTCACTATGTATGTTTTTTTTGATCATTAAATATTTGATTGCAAAAACAAAAAACAGAAAAAACTTCTAAATGTCAGAGGGAGCAATGACTTCACGTTCTATAAAACTGGTTCCTCATAAACTAGCAGGGTAAAAGTAAACTTGTATAACCTGACATGACACAACATGACTGACATAATCCATTTGAAAACACTGAGCATGATGCAGCTGCTCAAATAAAATACAGAAATTAGGTGAGTAATGTTAATATGATGCGTGCAAATGTACCAGCATGATTTTCACACCCAAAAACAAGCTGCCTTGACATTTCTACACTTTAATTACAGCTCAGTGAGCAGATAGCTTAAACATATGAATATATCTTATACTTAACTCAGTCTGTGTGTTAATACAAAAAATTATATTAATATAAAAATGAAAGACAGGAGTATGAAAAAATAGAAAGTCAAATGAGAATCTTAACATGACACAATAAATCTGCGCGTAGATGTTGATACACAGGTAATATCTCAAGATTATATTGTAAACTGCAGTGTGTTTGTGTGTGTAACATTTAAAAGATGTTTTATTGAGTCATTTCAACTATTGCTTTCTGTATAAATTCTGTTTAATATTTCACCTCAAGCTTCATTTTAAAGAGCATTTTGAAAAACTGTTTTAAATGATAAAGCTACTAATGAGGAGCTCAGACTAATATTAATTATTTTTCCTGTTTATCACTGCATTATCATAATTAAATTTGTGATAACCAGGATACATAAATATATATCTAGGTAGTCTCCTCAGTTTGCACTGTGGAGGTTGCATTCAATTTTGTTGTGTGTCAGTGTTAATAAAGATATATTCTATTCTATACTTTTCTGTTCTATTCTTTAAGTTAATGCATTTGTTTAGAAATAAAATAGATGCCACAAAGAACATCACTCTCTGTCACATTTATTGTCAGAAAATTATTTTAATTTTCAGTTAACAAATGCAAATGCATGTTTGGTTATCAAATGTGCAAAGTTCAAGGCTAATTTCAAAGCAATAAAGCAGCGAAACACCAAAATTACAATGTTAAACACACACACACTAAACAGACAAGTCTTCTGGATCAACCGGCTGCTTCTTCACAGCTCTCCACCTCTGAGACGTCAACTCCCTCTTTACACCTTGTGGAGGATCCTCTTTTCAAGTGCAACTCACTGGTACATTATGGCACATAACACTCCAAGACATTCTCTACCTCCACACATATTAATTTCCCCTTTAATTTTCTTTTCCTTATAGTTCATATATAGTATAGAAAAAATGTAGCATTGCTTTAAATGTTTTTAAGGCTCAGTTTCTTCAGTGAAGTAAATACAGAAGTGATGATGAAGTTACTATATACTATATTTTAGCAACTGCTGTTTAATGCCATCAATAAAACAGCAGCAGTATTAAGTCATAAATGTTTGTTGAAGTTGGCAAATCAAATGGTATTAAAATATGAGCCCGCTTGGCCATGAGTGTTTTAGTATTCAAAATCACATAATATCAAAAACAAAAACACACAGTCTTTGTTGTATTAAAGCAAATGCTCATTAAATGCCACCAATCACTCAAGATTTTAGAAATTTAAAAGCAAATTTTGCCACGTATCAATATAGCTGCATAACATACATTAATGGAAAAGCACAAATTAAATAGCAGAATATGCATAAAGTTACAGCAATATTGAAAACATTTACAAATCACTGTGCCCCTCCAAAAGCTGGCCTTTTGGAGGGGCACAGCCACTGTCTCTGTCACTGTTTCCTACACTGATCCATCTTATCAGTAAATGTAATAAAAAGAGCAGAGTTAAAAGTCAAATAATGCAACTGGTTTGATCAACAAGGATGATGATGATGACAATGAACAAGGACATAAAGGCTTTTCAGAGGAAACACATATGTGACAAAAGTGATCAAAATTCATGAACAAGATGGGATTACCTGACAGTGCCACCATGTTTTATTAAAAAATTAACACATAAATGCAGGTCAGTCCACCACTACCCTGAAAATGGCACAAATATCTCTAATTCTCAATGCATCAAAAATGTGACAACATCCATCTTATTTTGTGCACATAGGTCACACTTCCCACACGACCGTCAGCAGTGGTTTACACCTCTGGAAACAGTCAGACTCATCAATTAGCTCCCGGTTCGCGCCAACATTCAATTTCACCATTCAACTCCATGCAATTCATTCACTTCCCACATATGTATTGCTCAGTGTTCATTCAGGAAGAAGAGAGCAGAGGAGAAGCAGCTCTTTGTCTGCAGTAGAGCAGCAAGGGTGAGGACATCAATGTCTTTCACTCCATTCATTTATTTGCCAAAATCAGCAGCACCAAACTTAATTTAATACTCCTTCCTATATTTGTCTCTCCACGCTTTACAATGCTCAGCTGTTTCATGAAAGTGAGCCCTTAAATTTCACAAACACTAGCATACTTAACCTGCAGCGGCTCTGGTGGACTGCACTGGATTTTTTGGACTGACTAACTGACGGTGTGAGTACAATCTTTTTCCCTTTCTTTCCTATTTTTGAAGGCCTCCTTTTAAACTGTTCTGAATTTAATTTGGATTTAAACAAGGACTGAACACAATCTAAAATTGTGTTTGTCCTTATTTATTGAGAAACAAAGAACTAAAAACAAAGAGAGACCAAGAGAAAACCCTGTTATGGGATTTTCAGTTGGATTTGCCTTGATTTGTGGACTTTTGCATTTAGACTGGGGGATTCTGGGGGATTTTTGCAGCAATACTTGTACTGTATTTTAAGGTATCAGATTCAATGTCACATTACATAATTTTACAAACCATTAAACAGTTTCGATTGCTTTTGAGTAGAAACTTTCTCTTTTTTTATGCTAACAGCTGCCCCATTCCACGGAGCACTTTAGTGCGATCCCTTTCACTGTTTTTTAAGTCTCCTGAAAACTTTGGTCATTTTTTAAATATTTTGTAACAATCCATCATGATGATTCCAAAACTGAAAGTCTTCTGTTATTTTTTTTTTCTATTTTCCATGTCAAAAACAATTAGCACAGTTGTCTGGGCGCCATTTTCCCATGATGTCTACTATTTCCACTGTCTTCCAACAATAATAGGATAAAAAACTTTATATTACCCATGCACATTTGCTTTATATTCTAAATTGTGCACCTCTTGTGAATGGAATATTCTTAGAAATGTTTAGTCATTATTTTAGTTTTACACATAATTATGCCATGGATATATTATAACAACTCTTATAGCTTTCATAATACATCCTTGCATTTTGCCTACCAACATAGATTTTTTCCAGAGACGATGTCTGGACAAGTGAAAGAGTGTGATAAGGCCTCCTGTCTCATTGCTGACAGGAACTGTACTGAGTCACTGCATGTCTGAAGTTTCTGCCTGCAAATCCTGCAAAAACTTGTGACATTTAGGTAAATAAAAATATGTATATATGCAGACATCCTAACTTACAAAAAATCATTTAAGGGAGGTGCCCCTACCTAGCAACCCCACCCCATGGACCAAAAAAAAAGAAAAAAAAACAGGTTGTCATGATAGAAAATTACTTTAATTATCAATTGCTGGAACAAAAAACTAGAACAAAAACTTTTTTTAGACTATTTACATGAACACAAATATGTCTAACAACTACATTGATAGTTGACACACGCACGCTGCATGGACAGTCTCACAGGAACATCCACACACTCTAGCTCACACTTGTTTGCGTGCGGGTGTGCAGGAGCTGCTATCAATGTGCAGGAGACTCCTGGAACTTCCGGGAGAGTTGAGCTGTATAAATAGTTTGCTTTGTGTGGGAGAGTTTATTTCTTTTTCTAACCAAAAAAGAAGATTTTAAGCTTATTCTTCTTGTCTAAAAGTGTTCAGCCATATTTTGCTGTATTTTTTAAATAAATTCTTTTGATTCCATTTCTGTTTTGTTTATTCTCGTCTTAACTGTCTATTTACACATTCAACTGACAATCCTGCAGCATAAATATTTTGATAGTCCAGCTTGTCACAGAAAAAAAGACTATTTCATGATTATGCCTAACAGGTTGAGGTTTTACACACATTTTTTTTAAAAAGTCTCAGTGCTCCAAACACTTGAAAAAATCGCATAGATTCCAGAGGGTTAATATACACTTTTTGGTTTGAATTGTGTGAGTATTTGTGTAACTTTTGGTGTGTGATCATTCAGTGTGCAGGGTGTATGTTGGAACTGTACATCCTTTGTCTGGTTTGGTTTAAAACTATGAAGCAAACAAAACCTAACAGAGTTTAAAAATCTTACACTGACTATCTTTAATGCCAGGAGAGAGACCTGGCTGGC
>JAPZDY010000001.1:21725851-21744248 GCA_029783645.1 Ctenochaetus hawaiiensis | reverse complement strand
ACAATGCGACTTGGAGCTGACTTCTTGAGCAGGTCTAGAAGACTGTTGGTGAGGAGAAAATGTCCCAGATGGTTGACACCAAACTGCATTTCAAAACCATCCTCTGTCTTCCACTTTGGGCACATCATGATACCTGAAAAACAGATGCATTTTAATAGAACAAAACTAACACAGAGGATGCCATCCCAATCAAATGAGTTTGATGCTCACACGAGCTCAGTGTGCCCAATAAATTCTGCTTCCAGCTCCAAAAGAAAGAGCTTTGATATAAATATATGTAAATAAATATATATTTTTTTACTGCTGATGACTGAATAAGAGGGAACCACAGCAAAATACCTGCATTGTTGATGAGGATGTCCAAACGTTGCTCATTCTCCTGGATATCTTTGGCCAGGTCTCTGACAGACTGCAGCGAGGCCAGGTCCAGTCTCTTTACTACAACATTGCCATTTCCACTCCGCTGCCGGATTTCATCAGCTGCTTTGCGGGCTCTAGTCAGGTCTCTGCAGGCTAGAATCACTCTGGCCCCTGCAAAAAAATAGATAAAAACAGCATTATTGTAATGAACAGATGCTTTTTTACCATGTAAGTCTGACAGCAGTGATGTTGCTATGTGCACTTCCAGCTTCTCTTGTGTGTTTAATTCTGATAGACTGCAGTAAACTCACTCTCACTGCATCCTGGAAACACACCATCATTTTTTTCCTGATCTTATATGAAAAACAACATTTCTGGGCTGAAATCATGGATATGTCTAACAAAAGAAACCTCGTTATTTAAGAATCTACAGATCTTGCCACTTTCAACAATCAAGGCTGCAAGGCTCACCTCGTTGAGCCATGTCCAGGGCCGTCTCCTTCCCAATGCCAGTGTTGGCTCCAGTGATCAGGACTGTTTTTCCCTCCAGCCTGGCCTTGCTGCGACAAGCTGGCCCAGCCATCCATCTACGCACAGCTAATAACCCTGCTCCTAGGAGAAAAGAAATTGTTAGCTTATGCAGTGGTAATAGTTAAATATGCGTTCTTGTGGCAATTATTTAGGTTGTTGGGTGATTTTAAAGTTCTTATCAATATGACATTGAAAGCAATATCTCTCGTGACTCAAACTTTTCTTGAAGGCTACAGGTCAAAAGCAGTTGACATCATAGACTATTTTTTTTGCAGTGTCATGGGTGAGAGTTCACCTAGGCTGCGTTCTCTGAGGTAGCGATATGTGAACTTTTATTGCACTGACACTGAAGAAAATGTGATAAGGTGCAAAACATCGTAGAAAATGCTCGTAGGATAAAACAATTAATTTACCTGTAATAAAAGCAATTAGGAAACATATCGCATGATTCTCCACGCAACTTCTCGCTGCCTCTGCGTAGTCTTGCATGATTTAGGCTCTTTTTAAGTGACGGAGTCAAACGAATTAATTCCAAATTAAACGGGATGTTATAAGGATTAAAGAAAAACACAAAAACTGTCCGCTTAGAGTGACACGACGTGTTTAACAGAATGCCCAATACTTCCGAACCCTTAGCGAGGTGTGTCAAAGTTATCTGTGGGTGTAACTTAATTTCTTTTAGTGTTCACAATTCTGTTAATCGACTGAGATTTTCAGAATAAAACTCCCATTTAAGCATAATTAAAGTTGTAGCAACTCAATTTATGTGTGCCTTTGTTCTGTCAGTTTTTTTTTTTATTTTGCGGTTTTTCATGACGAAAAATAAATACAATTATGTGCGAAAACCTCACACACAGGCCAGTGAGAGCAGAGCAGACAATTTGTACAACTAAAACAAGACCAACAAAAAAAACCCACAGCAGCACAACATTGTGAAATGAACTAATTGAATTAACCAGGAGCGTGAAGATAAAATACGCTCCGCCTGGACAAGCTGCAACATTGAAACTCTGTTCACATTTCGATTCATCAATAGCAACTTTTGATATGTAATAAAATTGCGTTGCTTATATTTCCTTGCCTAAACTATTGCCATTTTAAAAAATCTGAATAGGCTTCGTCTACCTCTGAAAAGGACATACATCATTTATTGGGTTCACAGTGTATGTGTATATTTGCACTTTCTAATAAATGTTTTTTTGTATTAGGCAAAAATAATTTGTGAATTTAACTTACTTTAAAATATTGGAGTTTTATTTTGAAACATAAATTTAGGAACTGGTCAGTTGTCAGAGTAGATTAACGTTGCTAATTAACCTTTTGAAAATAATTCGTATTATAGTTGGAGCTTGAAATGGATAATGTTTGACATTTATTTATGTTTCACAACCGTGGGCTAATGTTTCACCAAAAAAATAAACAAACCTGCCCCGGAAGTTCTTCTCGCTCGTGCCACGTCAGGGCTACAGAGCTGGAATGATCACCGCTATCTGCAGCTTGCGGAGCCTTATTTTACGGTGTTTACAATGCAGTGTCTTGGACTTGGCTTTTTGTGGCTTAATGTGCTTGTGGTGTTTGGGACTGAGCTCACATTTGAGCTGCCTGACAACGACAAACAATGTTTCTACGAGGAACTGGAGAAAGACACCAAGTTCGACATAGACTTTCAAGTGAGATTCTCTAACAGCTTCACCCCTTTCACTTTGTTGCTTACAAGATGAGTCAAAGTCAACCTTTATAATAGTATACCATTTAGGTGGTTTCTGTGTTTTGTTATTGGGCTGGAAGAACCTAATTTTGATAAATGATACCCTCATTAATTTCTTTATCCGTGCTTTAGTACCTCATTCAAATGAAAAAAAAAGGTTTTAAATGTTTTTTAACCCTTCTTACCTTGTTACTAGCCTAACTGGTTCATTGCATAGCATAGGATTTAAGTAATTTCAACGTTGTAGAGACCACGTGCTACATCAAAACAACATACTGTGAAGATTGTCTTGGTATGCATAAGTTCTGTCATTTCTGATGTTTGTTTTCTCTACTTTAGGTAATTTCAGGAGGAAACTATGATGTGGATTGTTTCGTCACTGATCCTCACAGCAATGTCTTATATAATGAGAAGAAGAAACAGTACGACAGCTTCTCTCACACCACACTCATGAAGGGCGTCTACAAGGTCTGCTTTAGCAATGAGTTCTCCACTTTTACACATAAAACTGTGTATCTGGAGTTCAGACATGGAGATGAGAAACCACTCCTGCAGAGCATGACTAGCACTACAGCACTGACTCAGGTAAGTCTTAGGAAATATACAACAGAGTGTTCAGACTTTGTTTGCACTCTTTAGGGGGCCAGGCTGTAGATTTCACATGGCTGTACTGATTGTACTGGTTGGTATAAGTGAAATAAGGCAAAATAGTGTTTGAAAAAGGTCAAATGTGCTTTTTTTGTGAAGTGTCAAGAGCACCACAAATATAAAGTTTTTTTTTTTATTATTCTGCAGTCTCTTTTGTTTAATCGTTCAGTTTTCAAACACTTGCATGGTGGGCAGGCGAAAAAACAGCAACCACTGAACTATCATTAAAAGACAATGTATCAAACATTGTTTATTAGATTCTGTGTTTTTAGTGAACTAGGAAAAATAACCAGCTGTGAGGTGAAACAAATGAAGCAATGCTGTCGCTCCTCCTCATTATTGTTGGTTTGGTGTCAGAAGTAAGACTGTTCATAAAAAATAAAATCCACTAGGTGGAGCTAAAATTTTACTGACTTAATTCTCACAGTGTACCCAGGTCTTTTATTGTGGTCTTTTTCTTTCACAATACCTGAAACACACAGCTAAGTTAACGCTTCCCATTTCAGAGCATTGATGTGTTTGTATTTTACACCAACTGGAGTTAAAAATGTAACCATCTACAGTAAGTACTGCAGGTTTAAGAGGACAAAATGAAACTTTAGATTCCCTATATTAAGCTACATTTGTAGTTCCCTTAGGTATGGAAGACTTAAACTAAACTGTACTGTACACAGATACTATAATGTTCACTGTGTGCCCCACCTTGCATTGTCTGTTTTTCCCCAGGCTGTTTCTGTGCTCTTGATTAATCTGTTGATTTTTCTACTCTCAGTTGGAGTCGTCTTGTGTTTCCATTCACGAGATCCTGAAAGTGGTGGCTGACTCGCAGACATGGTACAGACTGAGAGAGGCACAAGACCGCACAAAGGCAGAGCACCTCCTCGAGCGGGTGACCTACTGGTCCATCGGAGAAACTATCCTGTTGTTTGTCATCGGTATCGGTCAGGTCATGTTGCTCAGGAGCTTCTTTACTGAGAAGAAAGGCTCTGTGGCAGCATCGACTTAGAACTCAAAGACGAGGAGCAACCTCGCTTATGTGAGCACATAAGTGCATCTGGAGATTAGTGCGTATCTTGTAGTGTTTTCAGTGAACCGAGTGTTCAGGGGATAGTTCTGCTCACCAAGTGTCAAACAAAACCACAAATGCCTTTTTCTGTCTGTGTTTTTTGTTTGTAACAAGCTGTGCTGAAAAGCAACATTCATATTTGTGTTGAAAATCAAGGTTGACACCTTTCATGCGTGCACAAAGTTAATTATTTATTATATTTTTATAGAAGTACAACATAAAGTAGGTTTAGCTCTGCCAAAGACCCAGATTACAGTAGAAGTATTTTCTTCTGGATACTCAGTTTAAATAGGAAACTGTGGTAAACAGAATCTACACAAGTGTTGTGTCTGAATGTTTTACACTGTGTGTTATGTTTGTTATTATATTAATTTATGTTCAGAAATGTAACCTTGCGTGTTTCATACAAAGTGCCTTAAGAAATCCTTTTTCCATGTCTTGTTAGGTTCAAAGTTTACTGTTCTAATTTGTCTGTTACTTGCCATCCAGTTGATTGATTGATTGGATTATCACATTTGCATTTGGTCACGTTATTCCACAGAGTTACATTAAATGGATGTCATTAAGTGACCAATAACTATAGATTTTTTTCAGAAAGTTAGAAAGTTACTCTGTGTTTTACAGGCTCATTTTGTAATACGTTCGTATATGATTTGTAAAACTGTCTAAAGATTTCAGTAAAATTTGATCATTCATGGTGAAGCTGCAAACCTGATTTCTTGACAATGAAGATTACGATTGGGATTTTGAGATGTTTTGTTATTTTCTGCAACGATGTGTTTTCAGATATCAGTGCAGATCCAGATTCATGTAAAATGAATTTAAAATTTCAAAGTTTTACACTAGAGAACATGTTTTATTGTTGAAATAAGCTTAGATAATTATGCGACCTTTGCAGATATCAGCTTTTAGTGTTTTTGAATTCACAGATGAACACCTTATTATAGGAGATATTTGAATTTATTTTTTCTAATCAAAAACAAAAACGGTACATAATGGACAAGAATGAAAGTAAATGAGCTTGCATGTTAAAACTAGGCTATTGTGTACAAATTTAATTCCACATGGAGGCCAGGTGCAGTTTAACAGGTTCAGAAAGCAGAAAGTGTCCTGAAAGCAGATAAAAACTTACCCAACTAAACAAACATAAGAGCCTGTATTTGAACCCTAATTGGTCTTACTGATGCTGTCAATAGGATAAAAGTTGTCAGTTTAAAATTGAGTGCAGTTTATTTACTACTCTAAGTTACAACATGCACATGAATGTTAGAAAACCCTTAGGAAGAGTTTTGTCACTGGATATTAGTACCTTAAAACATTACAAATACAACTACTGGTAAAAGGGAAGCTAAGCTGATGCTAAAGAAAGAAGCCGTGAAAAACAGAGAAAACAGGAATAAAATATTTTAGGAAACATAAAACATCTAATGCAACAGGGCAGGTTGTGTTTAGAGGAAACAAAGAGGGGGAGACAATGTAAACAAAACACTTTGTTCTAGGAAAAAGTACTGCATATAAGTGTGTGGAAAAAGTGTATTCAGTGTCATAAAGTATGGCAAGCAGACTGTCTGTGAATGAAAGAGATGCAAGTCATGAGGATCAGGTCTAAAAGAAGGCAAAGTCATGAAGAAGCAGTGAAGAAAGAATGGATTCTCTAAGTAAGTGCTGATAAATGAGGTGGGAATTCGGTGAAAATAAAGCTCTTAGCACACCTGACAATGAACGGAAAATCAGGGCGAATATAAATAGTTGTTGATGCTGCGACGGGTTTTTGGGGTATTGTTGGAATTATCAGAGTTAAAAAGGGTTGGACTCCTTGACTGGGTAAGATAAATAATTTATTTAAAAAGCGGGACGGTGGGGGCGTGGAGGGACCTTTCTTCTTTGATGTAATTTCTATTTTTTTAAGTCCACTGTCCGGCGGTAATGCAACATTTAATTGCAAGCGGGCATTGAAAATCGGGGGAAAGAAGAAGAAGAAGAAGAAGAAGAAGAAGAAGAAGACGTCATCAGTTTACCGGGTTCTAAGTTCCGTGTTACTACGTATTCCACTGCTTTTCTTGAACATCCCAGCCCTGCTCTGTCTCTGAATGGCTGCCTGTCATACCCACCCATTAAGTACGCAGTTACGAACATACAAAACTCATTTAACTCATGACCATGCCCAATCACCCAAAGTAACTAATCAGAGACAGAGTAGGGTGGGTCCTACTAGAAAAGCAGTGGGACTCCTGATTACGCGGTTCTGTTGGCCCGTCCTTCATTCATTCATAAGAAAACGTCACCAGTGTACGTGTTACACCGGTCCGTCGTTTTCTCAGGTGAAAATATTGACGAGACCACGGGTTCTTGACCATAGTTAGTCCCAGAAAACATGGCAGGCTACCTTAAAGCTCTAACCACCGTGTCAAGAAGTGCAGCCGCTGCACTGTCGCAAAACCCCGCCGCTGTATCACCGGCCGCCGTCTGCCACTACAGACTGCAACAGAGAAACTGTAAGTCAGCCGACGATCTGAAGCGAAACTAGATGACGCAAAAATCATGCGTATTTGTGCATTTTAGAGCGGCTCACAACATTAGTATGCTCATCTGACTGTGAAACGTAGTGTGGACAGGGTGAATAATGTCTGAATGAGCAGCAGTAGTAGAGGTAGTGGTATCAGGGACGTCAGCGTTTGCTGACTGTAGTGAAGAAAGTCGATGTGGCTGTCAGACTGGCAAGTTGAATCTATAAGTCATATTTACAAAATCAAGAAAATAGTAAACACAGTCGTCTGATTAAACCAAAAGAGTTTGCTTTTAGCATGCTTGTAAATGGAAACAGAATTATAAACAAAACAGGAAGTTAAAACAACACAAAAGCCAACCTGATCTGCTGAACGCCGATTAAAATGTAGACAATGTATTGCATAAATGTCACAGTTAAGGAAGCTGATGTAATCCCACAGACAAGAACAGTGGTGTGTATGTGAAATAGTGAAATTAAGGACCATTATAGCAGTTGGCTCCAGTTTGTCCTTAAATGTCTGTCCTTGTGTTGTTCAAAAAGGTCTTGACAGGTAATTACTGCTATCATAGTCGCCATATAATCCCAAGGTCACATTGACAGAATATAAGTCTCAGCATGTTTGAGCTTTGCATAACTTATGAAAGAGACAGACTTATGAAAGACAATACAGGTGGGGTGTTTCTCATCAATTTGGTTTTGTAAAGAAGCAACCTTTGTCATTTTATAGCACTAAAGTTTTCCACAGGAGTGTGAGTGTAAAGACTCATAACTGACTTGCAGGTACTGCCACTTAGGGCCACACGATTTTGAAAACATATCTATTTATCTATTCTATCTATTTTTATTGAAAAAACATATTAAGATGATTATGGTGTGATTTGTGCAGGGATCTGCTCCAAACAAAGATGTTTTCGTAAATCTGTAGAACGTGATGTGAAGGCCAGGACAACTCTGCGACAGCACAATGTTTGATTTAAATTGTATTTTCACACTCACATTTCTACCTGAATGAATATTGCACCATCTGCAATTTAAAATTGCAGTGGTCTAGGCTGTTAGATTATTTTTCAATTTAATTGTATGGCCCTACTGTAACTAGTCAGCTACAATAAATTTAAGAATCAAGAAGTGTAAAATGCTGATGAAATGTAAATCACCAAAAATATTATGCCTTTTGAAAATTGCCCTCTGGCAAAATGAATGTTAAGTCGATAAACCACAGATCAGCAGTCCTGACCCTGTGTGAACTTTGAGGGATTGTTTGTATCTAACAATTGTATTCAGTTTCATCACTCCTTGTATGTGCAAACAAAACTGTAAACTTGACAGTTGATGTCTCTGTAAACATTTCAGATGCCACACAGCGCATCAAGGTGGACCAGCCGGTGGTGGAGATGGATGGAGATGAGATGACCCGCATCATATGGGAGTTCATTAAAGAAAAGGTAAATAGAACAGCACTAATAAAGCTCAATTGGCTTTTCAGTGACATGACTAGATGTGCAATGTTGTCCTAACCAATAACACATTAACGTCTTGTGTACATACAGCTCATCCTGTCCAATGTTGACATTGAGTTGAAGTACTTTGACCTGGGTCTACCCTATCGAGACCAAACAAATGACCAGGTCACCATTGACTCTGCTCTGGCGACAAAGAAATACAACGTGGCGGTCAAGTGTGCCACCATCACCCCAGATGAGGCCCGAGTTGAAGGCAGGCAAAATCCATACATTTTTGTACAGGGTGTTTCAACCAGTAGCAGCACTTGTAATAAAATCAATTGGATCTTTGCCAATAGTGATATTTATAATTACACTTTTCCTTTCTTTCTGAGTTACTCTCTTAAATGTGCTGGTGCTCGTGTTTGTACAGTGATTTATATTTTATTTATGTTTTTGCAGAGTTTAAACTAAAGAAGATGTGGAAGAGCCCTAACGGAACCATCAGGAACATCTTAGGTGGCACAGTTTTCCGTGAGCCAATCCTTTGTAAAAACATCCCCCGTCTTGTTCCTGGTTGGACGCAGGCCATAACCATCGGCAGACATGCTTTTGGTGATCAGGTATAAAATGCAAACATATTTCCTCATTGCAAAGATGCAGTGATTCAAAAATGCCCAGGTCCTCAAACTTACAGAGGAACATTCTTGAATAACAGGTTTGATGTTTAAATCTCACAGTACAGGGCCACAGACTTTGTTGTTGACCAGCCTGGCAAGTTCAAGATGATATTTAGTCCAGCTGATGGAAGCAAGCAGAGGGAGTGGGAGGTGTATGATTTTCCTGCAGGTGGCTGTGGAATGGGCATGTACAACACTGATGAGGTAAGAAACAGTGTGTTTCAGTGCAATATTTATAGACAAGTTAAGGATAATTAGTGTAAGAACATTTTAATGTATACAGTCTCCTCTTTTAATGCTAACCCTTTGATGGGGTTTCTTATGTTCAAAAGCTGGTCTTTATTATAATTATATACTATATTTATATACTATATTTATGCATACATATATCTAGATCTATCTGATTTCATATAATTAATTAAACAATGACAATTTTTTGCACAGTCCATCAGTGGATTTGCTCACAGCTGTTTCCAGTATGCCCTCCAGAAGAAGTGGCCTCTGTACATGAGCACCAAGAACACCATCCTCAAGGCTTATGATGGACGCTTCAAAGACATCTTTCAGGACATTTTTGAGAAGTAAGACTCTGACCAGAAGATGATTCAGACTTGTCACTGAGTTTAACTGTAAAATATTTTAATTGTTGCCTTTTTCAAGGAACTACAAGCCAGAATTTGACAAGGTAAAGATCTGGTACGAGCACCGTCTCATTGATGACATGGTGGCCCAGGTCCTCAAGTCTGCTGGAGGATTTGTTTGGGCCTGCAAGAATTATGATGGAGATGTGCAGTCGGACATACTTGCTCAGGGTAAGTGCACTTCAGTTCGATGATTAATGGGTGGTTCTGTTGATGCCCCGCATGTCTACAACGTCACTTTATTTACTTCAGAGTTACATCTCATGTACATCTCCTTGGACCCAAAGGCTCTATGAGCAGCACATATGCATGTACCACACTGAACTGCTGCAGCTCACCACACGTTTTTGCTGTGAGCGGTGCAAATCACTGGATGAGGCACTGCTTCAGCCACGCTGCTCGCACATGCTGCACGGCTCCTCTCATCTGTTAATGTGGGTGTTGAAATAATAATTAAGAAGTGTTATGATGCACACACGCTGCTAACGCAGGTCCCTGGGGTTATTTTTGTAACGGGATTTCCGTTTGATAGCAGCTTTTTCTGTGTGTTGTTTGCAGGTTTTGGATCTCTGGGTCTTATGACATCCGTGTTAGTGTGTCCTGACGGCAAGACTATTGAGGCTGAGGCAGCCCACGGCACCGTCACCAGGCACTACCGTGAACACCAGAGGGTAAGGTCCAAGACGAGGGCACACTGCAGGAAATATCTTTGCTTTATATCTTGTGGTGTTCTTATACTTTTACCTGTGCTGGAACTAGATTTTTTTTGTTTTAGACCTTAAAAGTGAGGAAATGTTCAAGAGTGATGGACCTTCAGGCTTGACCCAAATTTACAGTGAACTCTTTCATGGTTGGGACTCAGTGTTAGTTTTAAAGTTAAATTTTGTTTTAGGCCAAAGGTTTTATTTGAAGTTGTGCCACTGTAGAGCTGCTGACGTAAATCTGCAAAATACTACAGAGAAACAGAGAAACCAGTAGGTCACTGACATCTGAGTCAGCTTTTTCAGGCTGTCCCAAAAACTAATTTGGGACAGCGGGTCAGTTTTGTAGGATTCTCAACTTATTTAACAAAAGCACCTCTTAATATTAGAAACAGGTGCAAACCTGTCCAACATGGAAACTGTTCACACTAATTAGGTATTTAAATAATTAAAGTGCACTAACATAGCGGACGAAATTTTACTGAAAAGTTCTTTTTAATGTTACTCTCTGATTTGTTCAACTGGAAATGTTAAAGTAATCATCAGTAACTGCATTTGCACATTCTTACCGCATTTAGAACAATCTGCATTTTAAGGGTTGAAAATTGCTCAACAACTTAGATGCTTTTTAAACCATTGTGAAACTTGAGAGTTTAATGCTGACAGAGTTAAATGTTTGGAATTTATGAAATTAATAAAAAAAATGAATAAGTGCTTTCTAATTAGCATTTAGCTGTACAATGCAATACTTGGTGCAGTTCCAAATGCTAACCTTAACTGTGTTGGTGCTTTGCAGGGAAGACCAACCAGTACCAACCCCATTGCCAGCATCTTTGCATGGACCAGAGGGCTGGAGCACAGAGGCAAACTGGATGGAAATTCTGACTTGATAAAGTAAGTTGTCTGATTATGTTCTGTCTCACTCGTGTGCCGTATGTTTATGTAATTTTGCATTTTGATAATTTGTCACTCTGCATTGTTTCTCTCTAGGTTCTCCCACACCCTGGAAAAAGTCTGCGTGGAAACAGTGGAAAATGGTGTGATGACCAAGGATCTTGCAGGCTGCATCCATGGCTTGGCTAAGTCAGTTAACATTTTGTGAAGTGTGTTGTATGTAGGGCTGCATAATTAATCAAATATTAATTGCTATCTCAGATGTGATCTTTCTATGATTAAATGAGCAAGTCGGATTGCTGTGATGCATACCAAATCAAGTGCTTTCTGAACTAACAGCTTTACTTTTGGGGTCTTGCCATTGTGTGCGTACCCTGCAGCAGCAGCTTTCATTAGAAGAGTAACAACAGAGAGCAGACGTTCAAAATGAAAATTAAGTGTCTAGAGCAGAAGGCGAAGAGCTAGTTTCTTAAAACAGATCATCATCTGCTGTTCAGAAGTTGTTAGGATTTAGGGTGAGTGATGCTAAGAAAGAACAAGTCATATGCAAAAGACTGCATGAGACTTGTCTCTGGGCCACGAAGCAACACAGCCAATTTGTTCCACTTCCCAGAAAAAAAACCCCTCAGTACAATGAATGCATCAAGACTGAGAGAAATAACATAACAGGGCCTATATTAACACCTGTCCTCATGCAGCAGCAAATCAGACATCCATAACGGTGACACTGTCCAGTACATCACAGTAAATTAAAGCACTAATCTGAAGTTCTAATTTCAGATAAAAAATACTTTAGATTTTATTTTTGGAAACGCACTATGGATAAGGACTGCTTTTTTGACGCAAAGATTTGAACATAAGTGGGAACTGAGAGCTGTGCACTGTTTTTTTAAAATGAATGTGCAGTAAAAATCTTAAAAATACTTATGATTGTCATTTTGACCGTAATTGTGCTGCCCTAGTTGTATGTGAGTGGTCTTACTTTTGGAAACTTTATCTTGTTGTTTCTTGTATGTTTCTGCACATAACTTAATACAATTGTAACCTCTGCACTTTGATCTTACAGCTGTAAGCTGAACGAACACTATGTCAATACATCGGACTTCCTAGATGCCATTAAGACCAACTTGGACAAAGCTCTGGGCAAATGAAGAACGACCAAAAACACACCCGCCAATAGAGAAAGAAAAAACCTCGTCTTTAGATTTTTAACTTGTTTTTACCGTCCATTTGTATAAATCTTTGCATCCAGTCTTAAGGGACCCAGGTTTGCCATTTTTGTGCCATTTTTGTATTTGTATAGCTCACAGACACATGGATGTGCATGTGGCCTTTTGCCTTACCTGTTGCCAACGGTCCAGCATTGTTTTGCACAATTAAGTGATTATATTGTAAGAATTAATATTAATGTTAAGGATAACTTAACTTTTTTAAATACGTTTTTGCCTTCCACATTAAATTAAAAAAAAAATTCAGGGAACACTATGTACAAACAAAGACAATAATGCCATGTTTTGCACTTTCATCATAATTGTTAAAAAAAGTGACTGCTAATCTTTCAATAACAAGCAGTGTGTAGAGTTTCCTTTTTTGCTTTGTTGTAATTCGCTTCAGAAGCAGCGTGTTTCAGTGCCATTATTCTGAACTCTGGTGCAGTGTTACCTTTAAGCCCTCTGAGGGAGGCTCAAGAATGATTCAGTGAGACATTAGTTAAGTAATGCAAAGTAGTGCTGAACTTTAACCTCTGTGACATAACCTCTCATGTTGAACCAGTGTTAAATCCACAACTCCTATAGGTGACATTATGACAGTTATTACCATCATATATTTTACTAATATATGCCATTCAACTACAATTTATTTATTTTCATCTTGAATGTCCTGCAGTGTGTTCATGCAGTGCTTTTATGCTCATGAAGTAGCAGTCCCCTGCACCTTCCACTGCATGACAGTGGGTAGTATTTGCACCAGCAGGGGGCTCAAACTCTGGGTTTTTACAGAGCTTTTTGCTCTGGTGACAACTACAGTATCTAACCAGCAGATGTCGACATGCCACAGTCAGCCAACTATTAGCTGTATTGTGAATGAAAGTTTATCCTTCAATTCAGCACACTAGAAGATGCACTTGTTTAAACTTGTGCTGCATCTGTGGAAAACTGATTCTGGGCAAAATTGCATGTGCACAACATTACTTATGGTTGAAAATAAGAAAAACTGAGGTCAACCACACTATGACAATCAGATTACGTCAGGTAAATTGCCAGTCACAGGTCCCAAAATAACCTTGTAGTAAAGTTAATGTTCATCACCAGGCTTTTTCTTGCTATTCTGTACAATCAGGAATGGGTAGTAACTCAGTAAAATATCTTTCTATAGCAACAAGTACTTTTTATGTTACTTTTGTGAAGCTTTACTTCTGCTCCAACCTGAATATATTTTTGAGACAGCAATCTACTTTTTCTTTACTTCATTTTCCAAATGCCTCTATTACAAGTAGTCTACTCTTAATGTGAGGACTGAATGTACAGGAAAGGAAAAATGTGTAAGGGGACTTCTACTATAGGTGTGAGCAAGTTGTCAGCTGCCTTAATGTAAAGGAGGCACCACCTTTCTGTTGACCACAGTGTGAAGGTATCATCAAACTCACTTTAAGTGACAATCCTGGGCCACATCTCGCCCCACTTTCTTAGCAAAAAGATAACAGATCCATGAAGTGCCTCCTAAAAAACACTCTCTGCTTTCAAGACTCATCTAACCACAAGCATATGAGAGTTACTTACTCATATTGTAGGGGGAAATATTGCTAGCTAGTTAACATTAGCTTTGTTAATACTTCATATGTAACATTAATTATTAAGGTTATGATTACATTAATTTATCTAGTTGTAATCTGTTGGGCTTTTGAATTAAAAATTAGAAATGAATACTACTTGTGTTAAAAATGTTAAGTCAATTGTACTTTGAGTATTTTTATGAACAGTTTTTTGTTTGTTGGTTGGTTTTATTTATTTTTTTAATTTTTGTATTTATGTATAGATTTTCTGTCAACTACCCAGCACTGGGTGCAACAACCGACCAGTTTATCAAAGCCAAACATGCCTGTAGGAGGTGTATAAATGGGATCCCATCAGGCCTGGCTGGTGATCTACATCAAGGAATTAGAAAAGACATACAATAGCAAGAAGAAACAGTTTGATATCACATTATTCTTGCTGTTCGCTAGAGTCTCAGGCATTCGGGGCTCAAGTCCAGCTAGAGGTTTACTTTACCAGTCACTAAAACTAAAACTAAAAATGAAAAATGTGTCTTTATCACAAAGTTACCAGAAATTAGCATTTAGATTACCCCCCCCCTTTTTAATTTTTTCCAATAAAATAATGGTATTGCTAAGTGCAAAAAAATCCCACTTAATGTTATCTGCAGCCATAAAAATCATATCTCTGAGCAAATAGATCAATCACATCCTGGAAAATAATCTCCTATGGAAATATGACCCGTGCACAAAATAAAGCATCTGCATCTGTTTCTCTGTCAGACTGATTCAATGGGGCACATCTGACAGACAGTCCTTACTTGAGTTGAGTTGAGGCTTCAGAAGGACTAGAGACATGTCTTAAAGGTTTCAATTCTCTCATCAGCTATGCCTTTATCAGAACAATATCCAGGCTAACAAACACTAATTTTAATTGTTTTTGGTATATTCTCTTGCTCATTCTTTTATATTTTTTTATGGAGCATAGGTTATTGACCACTGATTGCCAAAGTCCTCTGGCAGAGATCATTGTGGCTGATGGTATCTAGCCAGCAGATGTTCGAAATCCATCGAACAACATTGATAAATGTTTGTATTTTCATCATTGTTGTCTTCACTGTCCTTCACATCTGTGGTTCCTAGAGTAATGTGGGCTTGATGTTGGAGCTGAAGAATCGTTTTCTCCTGCCTGACTTATTCAGGGCGTCAAATGTTTTTCATTTCAATAAATAAAGCCTTTGCTTTGCCATTATTAGCTCTGAAGTCTGATTCCATGCTGTTCAGCCAGTCAATAACAATGACAAGGTAGGTAAACGCATCTACCCTCTCAAGAGTTGTCTTCTCTAGGGTCATTGGGTCTTCATGGATCGTCTTGCCCTTGAAAATCTGAGTTTTCCCTAATGGATGTTGAGCTCTACTTGTAAAGAGGTGTCTGCCAATACTCTAGTCTTCTTCTTCATCTACTGTTAAGTGTGAAAGGAAAGCAAGGTCACTGGCGAAATTTAGTTCACCTAGCTGTGTCGTAAGTGTCCAGTGGGTCCTAGTTCTCCACTGTGCTGCTGTGATCTTCATTATCCAGTCAACACCCGAAGGGAAAAGAAACAATAAACAGTCTTACCCAATGCTGGCCATAACTTAGAGAGTTAGAGTTTCAAGTGAGCTGTCTTCTGTGGATAATTCTGCTGTAATGTCAAAGCAGTTTACACAAGTGTTTCTGTCAAGCACCTTCTTGTACTTTGTGAGGTTAATGTACACAGAAAAGTTCCATCCCAAAGATTGTTACTACACGGGTTGCAATCTGTACACACAGTGAAAATGCCAACATGCTAGTGCTAAGCAGGTAATATGCTGATCATAATCACCACTGTAGCTCGCTATCATTTGTTATTTAGCATTAAATGCAAAGTAGAGCTGAAGCTGATGGGAATTTTGGTATTTTTGAAGCTATACATCGTAATTCAAAGTACCGGACACAGCAGTTGGCGTAGGCTGAAAAATCAAGGGATCACAAAAGTTAATTGAATTTATCCTGAAGGGGTCATGAATGTGTGAGGCAGATTTCACAGTAATCCACTAGACATTTCATTTCAAACCACAAATGACAGCCTCATGGTGGCGGATGAGGTAAAGTCAGAGGATCACCAAAGTCATTAGGATTCATCCTAATTTCATAGCAATACATTTGATAGTTTAGATGTTTCAGATCCGACAAAAGCAGTGTTGCAACCAATAGACTCTGCCCTCCCTGGAGCTGCTAGCATGGCTGAATATGCCAGGCTTTAAGGAGCAACCCCCCCGCCTTTACCAGTGACAGATTAAAACACCAGTCTCCATCATTTAAACTAGAGAACCTTTATTAAATAATTCATGGTCAATTTCCATGAGGTCTCAGTTTTATGTTCCTCGTTTCAAAAAAGAACTAGAAGACCATTCCTCTGGTTTAGTGTGCATATCAAGGCTGACCTGCATGGCAGGACAGGGGGAGCTGACTGTCTTCCCCAAAACAGAATTATGAATAACAGGAACAGTGTCAGTCCACTTTCAATTCAACCATTCAAAATGTAACCAGGGCCTCCAAACACTTTTTTCTTTTTTTGAATCTACAGATTCATTATTTTCAGTCTTTTTAAAATGAGGTTGAAAATATCTTTGAGAATTAACATGAATTGAAAGTGAAGTGAAAGAGCCCTGGATTTTTAGAGTGCTGAAACTCCAAACAAAAAACCCCAAACTGCTGATTCTCTGTACAAACTGCTCATTCTTCAAATTCACATTTGAACTGACAACTTTGAAATATCCATATCAAGGAAACTGCAGTTTACAAAAAAACCTACTCAGAAAGCATATCTTTTTGTGTTTAATAATATTGCCATCATTGGGCGTTTGAAGATTCTACGATCTTATATCCCCCAGCTCTTCTCTTTGAGGCAAATGAGTTCACTCTTTCTGAAGACAGCCTTCAGGGAAAAATGATAGGTCTCAATGAAAAAGTGCTTTTGTACTGTTTGCTCAGTAATTCAAAAACTAGAGCAGTATATTCACTACACGGGATACATTAGTAATGTAAAGCTAAACCATGTGAAACAAAAAAAATGTGGGTAAAACACTGTATGTTGAAGAACCATTTGTACAGTGAGGGGGCTTCATATGTCATCTTTATATGTAGTAAGTGACTTGTCAAGAAAAAGGCTATAACGTCTTTTGTAAAAAGCCCAAACGACTGGCCTCTTAAAAATGAGGATTGGACAGTAACGGGTAACTATCATTAGGAACTGTTTAGTAAGAGCATTCAAACCTATGAATATGTTGTGACTATGTATCAAAAGTTTGATATACAGTGAGTAAATAGCAGACATGGTGGAAGCTTAGTTGCAAATGTATCTAGCTGGCACTTTCAGTCAAGAACATAAGGGCATACATCGGTTGTGAATGACAAAAATGGCAAAACTGTAAACAAATTTCTATCACATCAAATGTAACTGATGGCTCTGCAACTGCAGCTTTTTTCTTGTTTTTTTCGTGTTTGTTTTTTTTTTTTTTCCAAATAACTGATACATACACACAACACACAGATTTGACCGTCCGCCACTGCAAGTCTTTGAGTCTGCACAGTAGTCGGCGCAGTAATCCCCCAAAAAGGAGCTCCAGATCCTGTCAACAGTTTCAGTGTCTTTGCTATCGGCGACAGAGCTGAAATGTCTCCTTTGAAGTGCGTCTTCTTCCTGGCCTCCCATCAGAGTCCAACAGTTCTGGCTCTTCTGGAGGGAGGCCAAAGCTAAATGAAAACCCCTTCCCCAGTGTCTCCCAAAGCTGTGACAACAACTGTGTGATTTCCTTCTGCCTCCAAAAACCCAGAATGTGTTTTCCGTTCCATCACCACTCAAGGTGTAGTGTAGCTGCTTGTATCCTTCCCGAAGTTGTAATATTCCTCCATGTCCTCCATGTTTGCTGTGGTGAGTTTGGTGAGGTTTTGAGAGCCACCATTGTCCATATTGTCTGGTGATGTAAAGCTGAAGTTCTGTCCTTCATACTCTCCCTGGCTTTCCATTTCTGGAAGAACTTCTGAAAGATACAAAAAAAGCATTATAAAGTAAATTTTAAAAGTTACCTTCTTTCTTACATTGCGTATAATAATGTTTTCTACCTGCTGAAGAAATTCCAGAAGCAACATTATATTATCACATTTAACATTGTTTAATGGCTTTAATGTTAACAGAAACTGTCTTTTGCCTTGAGTTAATAGCATTTTCCCGGACATCCCGGACATACTGACCATAAAACTGGACACCCTAGGCCTCCCCCCCCTCACATGCAGCTGGATCAAGGACTTTTTGACCAACAGACCCCAGACTGTGAGACTCGGCCCCCACCTCACCTCCACCCGTAGCCTGAGCACCGGATCACCACAGGGCTGCGTGCTGAGCCCCCTCCTGTACTGCCTCTACACCTACGACTGCAGTCCGGC
>JAPZDY010000001.1:21683726-21696127 GCA_029783645.1 Ctenochaetus hawaiiensis | reverse complement strand
ATGGCATGCTCCCTCTCCTTTACTTCATTCTTTCTCATTTAAGACAAATTTTCCATCTGTACAGAGTTATTAAATAAAACAAACTCCATAAACTAAATGATCTAATCTAACTACTGTTGGTGCGAAGTGTATAATGCCAGACAGCACATGCATGACAGACAGGACAACTGGACCTCTGTTTGACCACACACACTCTGATGAACACAGAGTTGTGCACAGGTGTATTTGCAGCAAAACATCATGAGTCTCCCACCATGCATCACTTTTGAGTCACTCACTTACAGCGTATTGTTAAGAAGACCACTGATGTAACACAAGCTACCCTCTAATTACTGAAGCAGTGAGCACAGACACTGAACAAACTGAACTAGAAACAATCCAGCTTCTGGTTGGTTGCACTCTCCACACCACTGTGTCTCTTCTACCTTGAATGTGGAAAGTTCACAGTGTGATAACCTTCTTTTCTACTGTTCTCTCAGTTTAGATGGCTAAAAAAAGCAATAATTACTTGTTAATTAGATATAATGAACAACATAATTAAAGTTATAATACTAAAGATTTCCTGACTGATTTGGCGAGAGTTCAATACAATGATGAATCACCAGGTTTCCTCTAACGGCATTGACAAATACATTGTGTTTCTACTTGCTTTTCACAGTAAAAGCCACCCACCTTATGCTGATAGAACACTCTGATGTCTGATGTGCAATACAGCTCTGACATCCGAACAGAGTGATGAGTAAACAATGACACTTTTATTATCCTGAAGTACTTGCTTCATTGTTTCCTGTGAATTCCTGCTAAATTAGAATTAGGTTCAACTTCAGCGAAAAATGGAAGAATCTGCCACTGACAACAAAAAATACTGTACAGAGAAGTAGTGACTGACATGAACTGACCATTGCAGAAAAATATTGTCCATAAAGTAGTATTGAAACTGGAGTTTGACTTCACGAAAATCATGCGAATTATGCCTTTAAGCAGGAATTGTTATTTTACACTGAGTGTGTTGTTGTACTCTGCTTCTTGACAGACTGACAGTGTGCTGTGTTGTAACTGATGAAGCTTTTTCCTTTTTACATGTTGGAAATGTGTTCATGTCTGTGAAGGATTTCCTCATTATATGGTGTTTGAAATGGCACTGACCCATCAAGTTTCCCTGAAAATGGCACTTTTAATCAGCATGGAAGTCAGACTGACGAACACTTCATTGTTCTTGTGCCACTTTTTTCCTTTCAGACGCTACCAGCCATTTCCACTTGTTTTAAAACAAGCACAGAACTTGTCCAAGGCCATCACATTCCTTTTTACTTCTACACAGCAACAAATGGCATGGCTTTACTTTTAAAATAATAATGATATGAATATATTCAAACTTTTTCTCATGTATTTCATCTGAGGTAATATATTCATACATGTCCTCTGAAATATCTTTTCTTGTGAAATTAGATTTCTAGATATCTGTTTATTTGTAAAAGCCTAAGGACTAACTTGTGCTTAACCAAGCTGATACCAGAAAGTGGCACTGAAAATACTGAAGGCCGCTCTATCGAGTGGCATTTTAACAGGAGGAACGTAAGCCTAAAACATCTTAGTTACTACAAAGTTTTTTAATATTAAGTTTTATAATGATAATGGCAGGTCTGTGTTCTACTGAAGTGAAAGGACAAGGCAGAACTGTATTAATCAGGTTGTGGATGTGCTGATGGGTGCTGTAAATGATCAGGTTTTCAATAATAAACCAGAACATTAGCACAGTGATGAAGGTGGAGTTGTTTTTCTCTCAAACTCGCAGAACTCATCTAATGTTTCATGAGACTCAAATCAAATGCTCCTGCAACCCACCCAGAAGATTAAGATTTTTCTGTGCTCATGTTTCCACAGAAAATGTAGATTTCCATTGGTTGAATAAAACAGAGAATGGACTGTGTGTTTGCCTGAAGTGGAGTCATGAAACAATGACTGTAGGTGCTACAATTAAACTGATCACCAGTCTGCAAGGCTGAGTTTGGGCTTCCTCTAAATTCTCTCTTATTAATTGATAAATGTTGTAAATATGCACTGTTTTTACCTGGCACCGGGTTGTAATGTGAATAAAGGAAAAAGTAGCACAGCAAGACTTTGGTCCAACTAAAGTTTCAAAATCTGTCTTCTAATGAGCAATGACTCATTTATTCTGAAGGTTTATACAGAGAGTGTGTGTGTGTGTGTGTGTGTGTGTGTGTGTGTGTGTGTGTGTGTGTGTGTGTGTGTGAGTGGGAAGGGTGGTAGGTGGGTAGAGCTGATGGTAGTCATTCAAATAAAGACACAAACTGGATTCACATTGGACAGATTTAAAAAGAGGATCAAATCAATGCAGCAGAATCAGAGACTCGTTTTTGTTTCCATTTTACCTTCTTGGCAAAATGTGGTGTCTACATTACCCACAATGCAACACATAATCAATGTTTCGTGCGTTATGCTAGTGGTGGCAAATGTAGTCTTGGGTCATTAGCCTCGAGCAGAGAAGAGGAACAGGCCACAGAGGTCTGCTAAGATCACGTCTCTTTGATTCCACACCCACAGACTTTCTTCATTTGGCTCAAAGAGATTCATCAGATTTTCACTCTGAAGCCTCAAAATGCTTCATAGAACTTTTTCCACATGTGTAATCAAACTCCTCATGACCTGAAAACAGCTTTGATGTGTAAAACTGGTGGACTTCCCCTTCAAGGACTCCCGTGATAAAACAGCTGGAATTACATTTAAAGAGGCGATATGATGCATTATGTGCAGCATTAGACTGTCGTGAATGCCAAAAGACTTCACAGTACTACTGATCCTTGTCCAGCTGAACACTTGCAGGATGCATGCGCCTCTCTGAAAGCAGAGAGCAGCTTAAATGTGAGCAAGCAGCCTCCTTCTTCTGGGAGAAAAGACATTTCAGTAAGATGGTTGATGTCTATCTGGCTCCAGCACAAAGCTTTGATACAGAACTTGTGATTTGGTGGATGGGAGGATGTAAGCTCTATACCTGTAAAAGGGTCTCTCCCTCGTTCCTTGAAAAAGAGAGTGTTTTGTAGCCTGAGGTGAGCAGCTGGCGCAGGTGCTGCCTCCGTTTGATGTAGACACTCTGATCGGGGGAAATCCACCCACCTGTATCCACCTGTATCCATCAGACTTAATGAAAACTTTTCTTGTGAATTCATAAGGGGTTTACAGTATCTTTTGACAGAAAGAATGAATCTCTTGCACGTAACACAAGTGATCGAGATTGTTGCAGTTTGAAAGCGAGACGGGATGTTACACCAAGCTTTCTTTCCAATATGTGGCTCGTTTGAACTGAGGGTCAACTATAGTTCATAGAATTTATACTTTATATCAACAAGAGCATCATTTTTTTTTCAACTCATCAATCAATGAAATATTGACCATCTCTTTCTTGTGCCTCCCTTGTAATGGGGAAAGCAACCTCTTGTAGGCACAGATATCGAACATGTATTCTTAAGCACTACCAAACCAATAAAAACAGATGAACTTCACTGAGAGGTGATCTGTAATTAAAGATGAATTAAAGACATACATTATAAATTCATGTCTTAGTTGCAGTAAATACTTCTACACTTATTCTGACTCAAGGATTATTGTTGAACATGAAGAAGCAGCAGCCTTCCAGGTTCCTGAAAACGAGAAGAGAACTTTGATTTGAGGCTTAAACCAGAATTTCTTTGGTGTTTTGCTTGGTTTGATAAATAAATGATTAATATTTGGCCTTTTGTTCACAATTCTTGGTTATTTCCAGAAACAAAAGATTATATAAATTAATTAAAAAGCAAGTTTTTATCTTTTTTTGTGTGTTATATTGTTTATAGTGGCAAACCTGTTAATGGCAAGTTATGTAACCTCACAGTATGAGGCACCTGCTTTTTTAATTTCCTTTTTAAGAGAACAGTTCCATCAGAAATGTATTACAGAAAGGTTGATTGTCCAGATTGGGACATTGTCTCTAGAAAGGCGCGTGCAATTAAGGCTTTTAGTAGCAGTTTTTCTTCAATACTTTGAACAACACAAACAAAATTCTCCTCACGTCAAACTCAGGCAGAATGAATCTTACAACTCTACATGGCTTATCACTTGACTCAAAATAGTAAAGACTTTTATATTAATGTTGATAAGCCTTAAATTAAACATTCTTGTTACATTAAGGTGAAATAAATAATAACATCTGTTGTTCTGACCTAACAAGAGCTCATCTGTTTCCAGTTCTTTATATTTTCATAAGTAGTAGGCAGAGAAATGCTGGTGAGAACTTGCAACAGGCTATTAAATTGTCACACAGGCCACATTTACCACATGGCTAAAAATAATGAGATGGGGCTTTGGACTGACTGAATACAGCTGTACTCCACACTCAGGAGATCTCAAATGTCTGAAGGAATTTTTGTTGTTGGCTGTATCATTTAGCTGATAACGGAGAAAAACAAGGAACTTAACAACATTGTTTTTAAAAGATCATTTTAACTTGAACAGTCTGTTTTGTTTTTTTAATCAAAATGTAATTTCTATAATTTTTTACATTTCTTTTAGTTTTTCAGCCTTTAGTTGTCTATGACACAAAGGCTTCATAGAGATAACAAACAAGACAGAAACAGAAAAACCTGATCCGTACCAGTTCATGTCAGCGAAGGGCAGATGCATTATAAGTCATTAAAACATGACACTGGTCACTGACTCATATGTCACTAAGACACTTTCCTGTGTGAGAGTCTCACACATGGTTTTATGAATCAAAGCAGTCCCTTCAGTCAAAGGTCCTCCAGCATCTTGCAGGTCAAACAATGTGCTTGAGATGCTGCTTCGGCACATCCTGTTAACAGTGACTCACTTCAGCTCTTAAAGACCAATTGTGTTCGTTAAGGAGAAGCAAAATGTCTCAGTGGTCTTACTGGTCACATCTTCCCTGACTACACTGTGGGCGGTAATTGTTATTACTCTTCTCCTCTCTCAAAGGTGCATTAAGCCATTTCATGTCTCCCACTTCCATGATGTTCAGTTTTAATGTCAGAATCAGTTTGGTCAAAGATGCAAGAAACGTCATTTTGGCTAAAACGTGACTTTAATGGTGTCACAAGAAAACTGTTTTGTGTCTGGAAAACTACAAATCAGTTAGGATTTTTATTTTCAATGTCAATGAAATGATGCATGACATATTTGAGCGAGCTTGATGAGACTATCGATGTAACAGTAGGTTTTCCAAAGAAAACTACTGAACCAGACTTCCTGATGTTTTGCACCAGCTGGACTCTGAACTTCATTCATTCATTCTTTCATGTTCTTTAGGCAGAGTAATAACACCTACAAACAGACTGTACAGAGATTGTTTCACTGCTCTCTCAGCTGAAATTCACTCAGCTCTTTATTTGTATAACACTCTGCTTCCTACCATAATCACTCCCCTATGTTTTGTCATACAGATATGCCAGATGTGTACAGTATGTTTTGCTTGTAACCACAGCGTTGCATGAAGGAGTCTTGACTCATGGCACAAAACCAAATGCTCTATAAATCTGCTTTTGATTTTTTTGTTTGTTTGGTTTTGATCAGTGTAAATCATAAAGTGGGACTAGAATATGAAACCTTTCCCATGATTACGACTTTTAGCATGCTGATGTAGCAGTATATCTGTACATGAAAGATACGCTATAGAGTTTTAAAACTAAAGAACTAAACATTTTGTTTGTGTGCAACAATTTCAATCTTGAAGCTGCCTTAAACAATATTATTTACAGTGCCGAGGGATTAAATGACAATGTGTAACGTGAAGAGAGACACCTTTTTTGGCCCCTTGTTTTGGCTTCATTCCTGGCAGTTTTGCTGTTTGCAGGGAAAAAGCTTTGAAAACCTTCTTCAGACAGGCAATGTTCAAAGCTAACTGGTGAATATATTGCAGGATTTAAGAGCTGAAAGGTCAGATATTTAATTCAAACTAAAACAGCTAAGGGGAGAGTAGATTTTGCATTTACATTTGTCAGGTGGACAGAAACACAATCCCAAATGAATTAACTTCAGACTCTCCTCTGAAAAGCTAAGCACCCTCAATATTAAATCTTTTGCAAACCTGCGTTGTATCTTTTCTTTATTTTATCAAAGACCATCCAAGCTGCTAAACATGAACTTTCTCTGTGGTCTTCATTTTTACACTGCAGTATAATCACATAACATGTAACTGGGTGTGTCTGTATCCTAAAACACTATAAGGCACCTTGGGATCTAGAGAAATCAAACTTTTGCCAATAAGTAGAAACTGATTGGCAGTATGATGCTTAAGGACAGGAAATGACGTGTGTTTCTGAAAAATGACTGTATTTATTGTCAGAGCCCCTGTCATATGTTGCATCACATCCTTTTTTCGCCCTCTGAGCTGACTGGATTCATGTGCGCTGGGATGGGCTTGGCTGGGCTTGACAGCAATGACTCTCACATCTCAACAAGGTCAGAACTCAGCAGTGTACGAGTGTGTTTGTTGTCTCCTCTCTCCTGCTCTGCTTCTGTCTGTCTGTCTTCTCAGATGTGTCACTCCATCAATGAATGATGTCTCCCCCTTGGACTTGAGTCATCCTTCACCTGCAGCCTGCCTCACAGCTGTTCAGTGAGCTCAGCACAGACACACACGCATGAACACACAGCTCTGCCCAGCATAATATAAGCTCCTCAGAGGCTATGTGGTTTTTGGAGAGTCCAGAGGCTGATGTATCACATGCTTCAGCCTCGACATGAATCATCTTGCATCCCGTATTTCTCTTCCCATTGAGCTTCCTCCTCTGCCTGTATGTTTCCTCTTTATAGATCTGGAAGGAGATTTAGGAGTGACAGATCTTTGCCTTTAAGCCATTTGCATCTTTGTATTGGAATCAATGCCATTATCTAATATAGATGTATGTTCCACCCTTTATTGCCATTCCCAGGAGCACAAGAATAAAAAGACACTTCTCAGCTGCAGAGGCTGTAATTCCATGTTGTCAGAGCCCATTGTACCGCAGAAGCTGCATCTGTTCTTCTCTTGTATTGTCTATTGATGGTGTGGGAGCGGCAGCCGCCTCGACAGGCACAATTACGCTGCTTCACAATCCAGCGAAACTGCATTTCCCTTCCCATGGATCAGCATTTTCTTGAAGCCAAAGGTGAGGAAAGACTGAATAAATATGTTTATCCTCTTCCGCTACAAACCTCAAAGCTTTATGCTAATGCTCAGCTCCACAGCGCCTACAGTTACATATTCATGGAGATATGATGAGCAGGTCATATAGGCTACTCTCACTGGCTTAGCCACAGTATCGTTTCTGTTTGTTTGGCCTTGGTTTTTGGTTTAGGGCAGAGATTATGCTTGCAGAAAGTTTTAAACCAAAATCCTCGCTTTGACGTCTGCAGAGCCTTTGGAGAGGTAAAGTAGTCTTCAAAAATGTGAATCCTCTTGACAGCAAGTATTTTGTATTTCCACTAAATAAAATGCACACAGCAATAGACCAATAATTAGAGACTGCAATGCAGCTAATGTTGCACCCAAAAAACTGCCTACTGACCACGATGTAACTTTAGAGTCACAACTCCACACACGTACAAGGACCTGTGACGTCCAGAGACATTTAAAACTGTGACCAATGCACAATGCACAAAACACAATACACACAATACACACAAAACCCTCCTTACTTAACCTTGCTTTAAACAATATATTTCTGTTCAGTTCCTCCTTTGTAGTTTGGTTCTGCACACTGAATCTCACTATCAATAAAGGTATTACACATCAAGGAGTGGTTACAGCCAGCACTACTCCACATGTAAAAATAAGGTGTATAAAGCCTTCTTTGGCTCTAGAGGGAGCTCCATGTTGTCTGAAAAATTGCCTCAAGTGATGTCACTTGAGTCAACATCAGTTGAGTCTAAAGACTAAAAACTGACAAGTAAAAAAGCCTTGGGGTGTAGAGTTAGAAAGACGGGAGATCCTAGACTTTTGTAGACAGCTCCTCATCTCGCTTGAGGCAAGGTTAGCCACAAACACACTCGAATACTCCACCAAACTTCCAGTTGCACTGAGGATAATTTTATGCACCAGATTTTGACAAGACAGAAGCATGTGTGGGATATAAAAAGCAGATTTTCCTGGTTCTGCTGCACTGATCTGGGTGTAATCTTTTAACAAAGCTCCAGGACTGCCAGACGACAGAGCCAATTGATAAGAAAGTAGCGGTGGATTTACGTGTTTCACTTCATTTAACTATATTATTTATTACATAATCCCCCTTGACTGTATTTCTAAATCAGTGTTTGTAATATAGAATACTCCTAACACATGCAAAACAGAGTACAGTGAGAAAAAGTACATTGCAACAGTTTTAACCCAGCTTGTTAAGAAACAGAGAACCAAACATGATTTATCTTGTTACTGTAACCAAACCAAAGTGTTCTAAAATTACAAAACACATGCATGGCTGCTACACAATGAAAATGCACAATCCAAGTGCTGTGTGACTCATGTATCCACAACTGTTGATAAGAGACAGGACATCAATACTCTGGTTGTTTATTTAAAGTTTTTCGGTGTGGCCTTCCTTCAGTGGAAAAATCCAAGGTTCAAAGACTGGAGAGTCAAGACAATTATAAAAGTTCAAGTTCCCCTGACAGTAACATGAAACCATCAATTGAATCAGAATTGTCTTACTGGAACTACACAAACAAACATCAACAATGCATGTGAATTGAATTACTCTTCTACATGGCTGGACCTGAATCAATTGCTTCCCAGGAAACTGACACAATCCTCTTGTCCAGCTGGGAAGAAATGTGCTCTGACTGCTGTGCTCAGTATCTGGAGCCATATTTAAAAAAATGAAACACTGCTTGATATTACCACACACGTCACTTCACTGTGTGTCCAAACTCATGTTTCTCCTTTATCCTCTGCCTTTAGTAAGCTGCATTTACACAGGAAATGGCTTTAGTGTACAGATTCTCTCTTATTAACACTTTTCTGTTTGGTAGCAATGAATTTAAAAGCAAATGGACAAGTGAATGCCACTTTTTCACAACCATCTCTGCTCCTTAAGCTGTTCTTCACATTGTGTGACATAGGCATCTTTTCTGATCAAGAGCTTCAACATTTTGCTGGTTTAGGTTGCTGCCTTATACAAGAGATTCTACCATGAATTAATTTTGTTTTAGCTTGAAGAAAATTTAAAATAATGAGGGTTTCTCTACCTCTTGAGGCAATGAGCTTCCTCCATCAAATATAACTCAAATTTTTATTCTTTCATCATGCACACGTGTTCTGACAACAGAAGGAGAAAGGGCTGCATGCTGAAACTGGTTGCAGTTTACTGCATCAAACTACAATTCTGTTGGTATTTTGTACAAAACTTAAAAAACTGTAAGCGCAGTAAATCCAAAAAACTGCTTTATTCTGCTGTGTTACTGAGACATATAATTTATTTCCAAGGCCACTGAAACACATCTATTAGTTAACTTATAAGTGATACTCTAAAACCACAGTTGAGAAAGTCAGCATCAGCTAATTGTCAAAATAATACACGTATTTTATATAGTCTGTAATTATCTCTTTAATTAATAGAAAGTAACAGATTTTCAGATTGGTTGGAAACTGTTTGGATGACCTTGATGCCAGTATAATGAATATACTCTACATGGGACCCTTATTAAAAATTTCAATATTTCCCCAAATTAAGAAAAAAAATTAAAGTTAAAGTTAAGTATAAAGCACAGAGTAAAAACACTCTCTTTCCTTGGTGTTAAGTCAAAAGATTGTTTGAAAATGCACATGCAGTCCAGAGCAGCCAGAGTCTGTTTCCATTTAGCCAGGAGGAAGTTGACCTAATCAACATGAGGATCGTCAGATGGCTGAAATCATGGGGAACCCATGAGCAGCACTAACAGTCCCCCCATTACATCCCACAAAGTCCCCTCACCCCCCTGTTGGTGTGTGTGCCTCCTGCTCAGTGGGACGAAAGGCAGAATATGTTGACCAGCGCTTGCACAAAACACTATTGAGACGCATCTGGGGCGAACGCCTCGGGCTCCCCTTGACGTCACATCACTGACAATAAGACAATCAACTCCCCCTACAGTGCTGTGAATGGACATCTGCCACCGCTTGACAGGTCTTATTGGTTCTCGGGAGTTTAATGCCCTTCACATTAAACTGGGCCCAGTGTGGCCAAGCTGACATTTGCACATGACCCTGACAGATTATATACCGCCAATCACAGAGGGGGAACAATGAGGTTTTCACGGTGCATTTCCAATTGGCTGGAAGATATACTGTATTTATTCTCTTTTCTTTTGTGGTCGTAAGAGGGGTGGTTGTGAAAACATGTTCCAATAGGGCACAACATCAGGTTGTCTGGTTAATTACACCAAAAGTGTAATTTTAAATTATTCTAAACTCATTTGCACATGAATTATATTTACTTATTTTTGTTTACAGCAGGACTATTTCCTCCTCTCTGCTAAACTGTGTAAAATGCTTCACATCTATGACAATATTGGTTCTCATTGAAGAAAAAAACCTTTCGTCAGCTTTTCCCTGCTTTCCTTATGTTCCCACTATGTCATCAGTCTTGTGGGTGACTGGCTGTCAGGCTGATTAATTGGCTGGGTGGCTGCTTTGCAATCAAGCTGTGACTGTGCGACTGGCAGATGTACAGAATGGGTGACTTGACTGACTGTACAATCAGTCGGCCCTTTTTGCGGACTGACCATCAAGGTGACTGACTGACTGGTTTGTTGGCTCGCTCTCTCATCAGCTGCTTTCACTTATGACTCATTAATCAAACCAGCTAAGTTAAAGGATGAGGCTGACGTCAACCTGGATTTTGCTTTTAATTAAAGCGTTATGACGGCTATGAGGTTATCTGCTTGCTTTTATATTGGCACTGTCAATAAAAGCAAACCACACCAACACAGTGAAGCAATCAAACAAAATAAATAAACAAAAGGAAACAATCAGAGCATCTCTTGGATGCAGTCAACAAGACAACAATTTGCAGGATCAGACCCCTGAGTCCCATACAAGGTTCAGGTTGTGTTCTGCTTTTAAAGCCATCAGTCAGTGAAGCTTGGGTGTTCTCAGTTGTTATAAAAGATCTGTCAAGCTGATGGAAGCAGATGAAAGAGGTCAGGAGGGGGCAGGCTATCTTGTTCTCATAAAAACTTTTACTTAAGTCATTGTTTGTGTTTATGATTGAGTAATTATCTCATTGGGTTACTAGAGTGATTTGTCTCTTTCACTGCCAGTGTCAACAAAACAAGCTGTTCCAGATGATCTATCTGTCTGTCATCCCAGGCGGTCACAGTCAGGAATCCCTCCAAGAAAATTCCATATTTGTCCTTTTTCTTTTCCTCACGAAACAGGGTTAAGTGATGGTTTAAAGCTGAGGGACATCCTGTTTCTCTCTTCCGTTGCATGTCATTCACACTTTTTGCACGCAGTCAATCACAGTAAAAAGCAATCTATCAACTCTCACTGTATCTAGAAGCTAATAAATGCTGTCTTTTTGTATAAAAAAAGGCTTTGCAGACTCCAGAACAGGTTTTATACCAGTAACATTCCAGGAGAGACCCTTCAGTGTTTGTGTACTGATCCTTTAAATGGTAGTATAAGATGAACTTTAGGCTGCACCTGCCTCTCCGATCCTTTGTTCCCCTAAGCTCTGAGAGACCCTCAACCAGAGTCCATTAAACTGGAAGATTTTGTTAAGAACAGACCAATTTGTTCTGCCAAAGGGAGAGACAACGCATGCACACACCAACAAGTAAAAGTTCCTTCAAGACAAAAACAGGCAATTAAAGCTGATGAGTTACAGCTGAGGAGACAAAGTGATAACCATTCTCTTGACACTTCATTAAATCACTGGAAATAGAGCATGGGAAAAGGCCCCTTGGTCCTTACATATGGTGTTGATGTTATGGTGAAATAGGACGTAAGACTCCGAACGACAACAGCAGCCATCCTCGTGTCAAGCCTGCATCTCCTCTGCTCTAAAATGTTTTGATGTTTTGGTAGTTTTATTACAGTGCTCAAAAGTCTGTGTTCTTTCTCTGAACACAGTGTCAGACAGCAATCTGAGAAGTTATTTTCAAGATGGCACTTTTAAAGGAATAAACAGTTTTGCCAGCTGGACAGTTTTGGCATTTTTTAGAAAATATAGTGCGGCTCTGAGATAGTCTGTTTTATGGCTTACCTTTCACAGAGGAGAACAGCAGACATGAAAGTGATGTTGCTGAAGTCAGTGTAAATGTGTCAGAGAAGAAAGATATGATCAACTAAATACAACAAACTAAATACACTTAAATTGGTTCATATGTGAGGCCAAAAGACTGATCTGAACTGGAAATAAACCTGAACTGCA
>JAPZDY010000001.1:21648653-21663437 GCA_029783645.1 Ctenochaetus hawaiiensis | reverse complement strand
CTTCTCAGCCACAGATCTGCACCAGTCTGCACTGACATGCTACATATTTGACTAATTTTGTTTGCAAAAATACTGCTCAGCAAATGTACAGAATGAGCACAAGTTAGTTATTTAATATTATTTCAGTTGTTTATTGTTATTTCATCTTTATTTAACATGTCATGCATCTTTTTAAAGGATATGTAGTATTTGATCACCTTAGTGAAAGATTAATTTATTATTCTACAGTCTTAGAGTCTACGAGTAAGGATGCCTGAGATTTAACAAAAAAAAGTAATTAAAAAAAAGTAATTTAGAGGACCAGAATATCATTTGTGCATATATATAACCACTCCTTCTACTTTAGTCCTATGTGTGTTATAGAAAATCTTTGTGCAGTGACCAAGTCATGTTTAACTGTGCTTTGGAGCAACCAGCAACACATGTTGACCTATTATTGGAATTATTATAGTTGGTTATTTGTGTGACTTCACTGTGTCCATCTGATTCAGTGTTCAGGTTTGTCAGAAGTGTTCTTTTCATCACCGTAGATGAGGTTCAACCTGAGGGTGCCGTCTTTGGATAGAAATATATTATGTAACATTCTTTTCTCCTGAGAGAAATTCACGTCTTCCCCGCTTTCCTCCTCTTGTTTTGAAAGAAATGTGGAGAGAAAAAGATCAACTTTGTAATGGAAAACAGACTTTTTGTAGGTCTGTATTGTTTTTCTTCATGATTCTGTTGATAACTGAAGACAACAGTATCTTATATTTCAGTTGGTGCTGTAAACATAGAGTAAATGTGTTTTAGTTTGCCTCAAGATGGTCTCAAGATTCAATATTTACACTTAAAATGGCAGAAAAGGACAATCTCATTTTCCCATTGAAAGCAAAGACCAGGGATTCTTCCCTGTGGCAGGAAGAGGAAGTTTTCAGGCACCTGCAGGTAAAAGTATTGCTAAGAAGAAATAAACAAGCCAATTACTGAAGAAAAATATTGCAGTTTAATGTCTTTTTAAACATCCTTCTTTTGGGTTTTATTCTAGCACATGAACAAACGGCGTCAGTGCGTCCTTCCATTCATGTTTCCACTTTCCCCTGTGGTTTCCTGCTTGTTTGGTATCAAGTCATTTATGGTAATGTGATCTAAAGCTATGAGCTATATTGATTTTAGGATGCTTCAGTTGAGAAAACTAACTAAATCAGGGACAGCAGAAAATAATTAGTGGGGAGGGGTTGCAGAAATGAGGAAGGTTTTGTAATTTTTCTTTTGGCTCAGTGTCTTTGTTTTATTTCAGCATTCACTTGCAGTAAAGGTGTTAGTTACATCTATATAGTTACAGATGTTACAGCTTATAAGTGAGAAAATTGTGCTTTTTGTCATATCCACTAATTACGTGTGCTTCCCATCCTTTTTTAAATTTAACCTTAATATGTGGCATCAGGGTCCATATTATTGTTTAAAATGTTGATGTTTATAATAAGGGAACGAAATCAGATGAGTTCTCCATTGAAAGGTCCATTTTGTAAGATTTCTGGTTGTTTAGACAGATTATGGTAGAAATTGAGTGTATTTGTTTTAATTGATCTAAGGTGTTTTCATTGCCTTGGAATGACCTTTATATCCACAGAAAGTGCAGGTCGATCTGATGTATCAGTTGATTTGTCACACAGAACCACTTTGGAAGTCGTCCAGTGAAACTCTTTGAAAAAGGGCAGACACTTTCAAAAAAAACTTGGCAGGTGATTGTTTGAACCACCTGTCCATCACTGTCTATCACAGGCTAACTTCAGCCAATCAGATCAACAAACCACACAAAGGAGTAGGAGCCTGAAACTCCCGCTGAAGTTGAAAGTAAAGCAGAAACCTCTTCACTGTAGTTCTTTGCTCATCTTTCTACAAAGAAATACTCTCCATTGTTGTTTCCAAGCAAAGTGCAACTTCAACATGTGCAGGCTACACCAGGCATTTTGACAAAAAAAACATGAATGGCAGAAATTTAGTTTGGTTGACAACTTGGGTGAAGTTGAACAAGTTGTTTACATGTTTACAGTTAATCCTGTAACACAGTAATGAGGAATGTTAATTCCGTCTGCTTTGTAGTTATCATGCTAATATCTTTTCCTCCCTGTAAATGAGGGTGAAGGGTCCTCTGTTGAAGATCTGCAGGGCGTTTGTAAAGTTTACAACAGGACACTGAAGCCTGGAAACACAGGATTGTGCAACATCACTGGAGTGTGTCACTGTCAGTAAATGCTAGATGTTTTAGGATTACTGTGGAAGTGAACAACAATTCACAAGCTGCCACTGGATATGTTTATTGTCATTTCAATGGAATAGAAAAAGTAGAACTTCTTCTGCAGCCAGAAGGGAGTGCAGAAAGCTGATGATGTCCAGGCAGGAGAGACCAGGGTTTAAGAGGACATAAATAATATGATCAATATTGATTTTTAAGGTGTTATATGATTGAATTATGCTGCCAGTTTAAAGAGTATCTTGGAATTAACTAAAGTCTGAACACGCCTGAGAGTTAATTGGTTAAACTTAAGTAATATAGTAGTTTATTTTCAAAAAACTAGAATTAGATAAACGATGCAAAAGTGGCTTGGTCTGGATTATTTGTTGTGATAAAAGAATATTTGTTGAATGAAATCTAACTGTAAACACTGAACTATGCAGACAAGATTAATCTGACTTAACAGAGCAACAGCATGTTAGCTTGCTGTGAGGCTTATTGACACAATGATTGTTTGGATGGTAACGTTCAGATGATGGAAACGATGTGTTGTGTTTTATGTCTTTGTTGGCACCAACCAACATCATATTTTGCAGACCGTCTTTATGTGCTGTGCTGTTTTTGAAGATTTTCAATCCACTTTTATCCAGCTGACATCATGTTACCCCTTTTTAACAACATTTCCTCAGCTTTGAACGTGAGTTCACTTTCAGCATATTGTGAGTTTAACGAGTGGAGGAGACTGTCAGCACAGAAATACAGACGGCCAAAATCATAAAATGATCCGTCGTAGGTGATAAAGTAAATAGCTGAATTGCACATTGAGTCAGCTCATCTGTTATAGTCAACGCACGCAACTGCCTTTAATTACTGTGACATATCGGGTAAGGTGCTGCATTGCACTCTGCTTCTAATTCCAAAGACAGGTCCAAAGAAAATATTAATCATGCTGAAGATATCCCTTCTTTTTAAGTGAAACACAAGATTCAGCCCCAGTCCCAACCCAAATATTTTTTATTTACAATCCCTTACTTATATTTGACAGTGTCAGCCAATTTCTTTATTACATTTTCATTTGAAATCAATAATTTGTAATAACAGAAATCTTTCCAATAATTTCTAATTATTTCTGAGCTGTTCTTGTGCAATTTACTGTCATAAATTCATGGTGTACAATTCTTATCTGTCCCATGTATCAGGAATTATCAGCAGGATTGTTGCTAGAGGGAACCACACTGTTGACTTATTACATCCGTTATTGGCGGCGACTGCTCTCAAAGACAAAGACCTGACAGTAAACAAAGCAGAAGTGCCTCAGCTGTTCCCCTCTGAAGTCCACATCGTCGCCGAGAGTAAACAGCTAACAGCCTTGAGCCTGCAAACCAGACAAACGACTCAGATGAACCATTGTGTTTTTTGCTTTGGAGGAGTAATGTGAACAGTTTCGCGGTCGAGGCCCGTTCTTACCATCATCGACATTCATACCTGAACATGCTGGTTGCGTTGCATGATTCACAAGGTGAAGAAGGGGCCAAAAACAGAATATCGTCATCTGATACGCTTTGAAATCCTATTGCCCTGCTTGTCAAATCGAGTAAAGAAATGAGTCCTCACTTGGGTTTACTGCAGGGATTAATCGAGCCCCCCCAACATGATGTTTAAGTCATGAGAATAATAGCCTACTATGGATAGCCAAGTCTTTGGATTTGATGGTGTAATTAGCAGATGAACTGTGATGCTAACACAGCGTGGTTCAGACCTCACAAAGGCCTCTATTATGTGATTATGCGACGGTAAATCTTTTACTCTCCTTTGTCACGCCACAGCGTTTGTCTGCAGACTTGACTGACATCATCATACACTCAGCATCTGCGCTTTTGATAGCAACAAGTGTTCCCCATACGACTCAGCTAGAAAGTCACAAGGACACCAGAGCTGCAGGGAAATAGTGAAATGCATTTTTTATCCCTCACCACTAATATCTTTGGACAATCATCAAACTGCAGTCTGTCAGGCTGCAGAGCCTTAAGCAAGTGGAAATCTAAATCTCTGTAACTTTTCTGTGATTTTTCAACCGTAAGCAAAGTGTTGGGCTCTTACGACCAGGATGTCCTGATTGGTCAGGCCTCTCCATCAGTCTAACTGAGTCATCAGGTCAAAAGGGAGGAGAGCTTTGCAAAATAGAGAGAAATAATGAACAAAAAGGAGATTAGTCTGATCTGTTTTCCTGTTTTTGTTCTATAAACTAAAAATTCAAGATACAAGATGGAAGCTATCAATCACTGCACCTTTGAACATTAACACATTTTTGTACATTTTGATTTTAACCTCTAAAAGAAAATTTCTGCCCCCTGAGCTGAGAAAGTGTCCCTTTTATGTCCTTTTATTTTCTTCATCATTTGCCTGAACTTTAAGTTCATGAAACGTGCAAAAAAAACAAACGAAGGCCCACCGTTGTCACATTAAGGACCCTTTCTGGGTCTATGGGTCCAAAAACAATTCAGCTGTTTCTCAGATCAATCTCTTTTTTAATGCAGTAAGTGATTTCCTTGTAAGTGTTTGTGGAAAAGGTTCCCATAGTTTCTATAACAGGACCGTGATGAAGTGGGACTCTGGGAAATGATGCCTCCTATCATATTGCATGCTGACTGACACGCACAGCTCATTATTGACGCTTTGCGAGTTTTTCAAGAACCGATCTCCCACTGTTCCCCCGTCAAGCTTCAATAATTTGAGGCAAGGGCAACTCTGTATCAGAGGGAATAAGCTGACCCCAACTCTCCTTTAAGCACTTATCTCTTCTGCCAGTTCTGCTTCGCTCACTCGTTTGAAATGATAATTGGTCTTTCCTGAGTGGCAAAGCTGAGCAGTATGTGCACAAATGTAAAAAGGAGTTTGAATATTCCTCAGAGCCTATTTGAGCTTAGGATCACACTTAGTAGTGTCACTCCACGCTCTGTGCTCTTCATTTTAACACTGTGTGCATGGCACGCTGTCACCTAAAACCAAATCCATTGTTAACCTAAAGACAACGCAATGGGAGTTCATCACTGCACTTTAATGACTGACTTTGGGTCAGAGACACGGACACAACGGGATCATTGAAAAAGTGCACCTACCGTGATAAAACAATTAGTACAGGCCTGGCTGGTAGTTTGGGGTCATGCAGAGCCAATCAGGGCGTATTCAATGCCTGGCCTTGGACCTGATTGTACCTTGATAATTAAGAGCAGAATATAGTACCCTGATTATTCTTAGGTCAAACCGAAATCAGGTTTTCTCTCTCTGATTAAAATTAATATATGAACATACCTTGAACTCATTCTATCAAACTATGACTGACTAATAGCTAATATTTTAGCATTTCAGTAAGACTGTTTTCATGTTATACCATCAAAAATTTGTCCAATTCCTGTTTTCATATTTTTTATTAAAACGGGGACCACAAATGCTTCTGGAATTTGACCCAGTCACACTGAAAAGTTGTGTTCTTGTGAACCATGTAAACCCTTAAATATTGATAAATAAATATATCATTATCGTGTGGAAACATATGTACTGAGTGAAATGGTTAGTATTTAGGCATATTTTGTGTTTCAGAATAAAAAGATCACCGTCGTGTGTTTGACTCAGTTTAGCCTCAGAGGCAGATTAAGTCTACACATTGCAACTGAAATATAACTTTTGTCTGGTGCAGCAAAACATGCCATCACTGAGTGCTTTCTAGTTTCAAGTTTAATTTGTGTCCGTTATGCTAAAAAAAGGCTTTGATCCGTGTTTATTTGTACCCCATGGCAGTTTGGACCATCATTGAGTGAGTCATTTCAGGGTCGTGGGAAGTATCTGCTTTATGACCTGAATTGCCTTTAGTTTTATAGTAAATGTGACGTCCCTTGAAGAGTAAAATCCCAACAGTTTTGTTGTTTGACGGTCGTCATTGCGTATTTTGTTTGCGTCAGTGACATACAACAGCAGGATGCACTACAGCCAGAAATCAATACAGTGACAATTCTATGAATATTTGATGTTACATGCAGGAAGTTACTATCCTCATATTACTGTGGGATTACACGCAGGGATCAATAATTCAGTAAACACTGTTGGTTCCAGTTCTCTGAGACTTTCATTTTAACATCAAATGAACTCAGGTCAGCAGATAATGTTTGGCTCCTGTTTTAAGAGCAAATTTTCTTTCTTTCCATAGATTTGCACATTCTAGGACTCCGTATAACTAAAACTTCAGAGGTGCATTTAGGAGTTTGTCAGTTTTATGAAAGATTTATAAATGTGTAATATTGATTGGCATCAAAATGCACATTGAGTTTAAAATCCGGAGAGTACTTTCTGAGATATCCAGCTAACAATAAATAAATTAAAAAAAACAAATAAATAAACAAACAGGAACGAATAACAAACAACCTAAATGAAAATGAAAACGTACACAAACAGATTGCTGCATTGTGTTTTGACGTTTGCATTATGAGCTGCAGAAGAGAAACACATTTGCATGGATGAAATGGAGTGGGATCAGCAATGGCTCTCGATTAGCAGTCTGATCTGCTTTTTTTGCTACATTTATACAAATTTGTCTCTTTCAGAGGAAGTTTGCCTTCAGGCATGAGCATCCTGAATCTTGAGTGTGCAGCTGTCCCATATTATAGACCTGAGAGTTGGAACGTGCATAAAGGTTTTTTATTTTATCCCGGGTTAAAGTCTCGTCTGTTGTGTTCTGACATGGAGGCCTCGATTGGTTTCAGAGCCAACAGAAAATCTTGTTACCTGCAGGGCAGAAATGATATTGGAGAGACAGTATTCATTTTTCTACCTCTGGTTGTTTTATATATGTGTGCGTGCTACTTTTTTCTCCCAACATAAAAAAGCGAAAGCATGTTTGTATTGATTCCTTTACAGGTGCTGAAGTTGAAAAAAATGTGTCTTAAAATGAATCCCTACTCTATCTGAATTTCCTTTAAGAAGCAATAACAAAAAAGTATCTGGATGAGAAACTGTTTTTGTTAGGCTGACATGGTGTTCAGCTTGTTTTTTGAGTTATGACGAGGTTGTCCATATTTAATAACTACTAAAAGTCCATTGTGAGAGGCTATTCTTGAGATTTGTTTCTGACGTATTACCCAAAAGCTGCTGTAAATTCCTTAAAAAGCAGTGAGCCAGGTTTGCACCAGACGTACCCAAGATTTTACAGTTTATTTTTAACCCAGTCGTGATTTATTTAGAAGTCTGCTTTCTTGGTGCTTGGAGCAGTCTGCTCAACTGAAACCCTCGTCTCTGCTCCCCACTGTCCCGTCCCCAGGTGGGCTGGATGAGAGGAAATGTGGTACTCCAATGTTTGTAGCACGCATAGACCTCTACATTGTAAATGTTGTGAAATCACCTGCACTTTACCTCCTACCTTGCACTGAGTAATCCACTTTAAACCTTTAAAGTTAGTTTCAAAGTAAGTGTGCCTGTATTTTGTTCTCAACCATGAGTTATTTATTAGATGGACTAAATTGCCTTTAATAATTGAACCCGATCAAGCAAGAAAATACAGAAACATGAAATGTACAGCTGAGCAGGCCTACATGCCCTGTTACATTGCATCTTTGCAGTTGACTACTGAAAAACTACATATGCTGTAGATTCCGAAACTATTTGAATGAATGTGGTTGCTTATTTATGGGTTGCACTCTGGAAAGCAGCTGTGTTTGGTGGTTCATCATAAGTTTACACTGATAGTGAAAGCAGAGATGTTTAGATTAATTACAGTTGTCTGCTGGCTCCTCCAATAGATAAAGCCAATGTGTTTTGAATCTTGAAGTTATTCAAAGTCATGAAACACTAGCCTCAGTTAATTAAAAAAATAGCATAAATGCTGATACAAAGATAAAGAATGACTTTACAGCTACTTTTTAGCATTAGATTCAAAAACATCTCACAGTCTTTAAATAGCCAACCATATGTGTATTTATTTAGAAAAACAGTTTACCTTCCCCAACCATCCCGTTGGTGGGTTTTAAACCCATCATGCACTGCCCAGTTAGCTAAGCAGGCAGCTATAAGTGAGAATTATAATGACAGACACAGCAAGGAGTCATTGTTTGTTAGTCACCTACTGAGGTCTTTTCTACCCAACATAATGACCTCATAAATCTTCCTCAATAGTAATCTGCACCCAAGGGGCCATGTTGTTTTTAGTGTCACAAATGGGGGAAAAAAAATCAGCTTTAACATCACTGCAGGACAAGGGCAGACTTGTTACCCTGTGAGAACAGTCATTGTTTTGTCTTTTCAATATTTGTTGGAAACAGTTAATGATATTTGAGCAGTTGCAGTTTCACAAAGTCACCCTTAAACCTGGCAAAAACTGACTCTGAAGTTTCAAACTTGATTGCAGCTGGGCAATAAAAATGCAAATACTTTTATAGTTCTCTTTTACTTTGGACTTTGATGTACTCCTGACACTGTTAATGGATTGGACGGCGGCCTAATCTAGCCTCATGTCAAGCTCTGTGATAGCGCTCTCATCACAGGGTCCTGCCCGGCCTCTGATTATCTCCATAAGTGCCTCAGTCTGTGCCAAAGACTAAATGAGAGACAAGTCACTTTGCAGGGATGACTTATGTGGAGCTTGTGGTCAAGCACGAAGCCCAGTTGTTTATAAAAAGCCATGCAAATGGTTAGCATTCATGCTGTTCCCTATCCAGTGAACTGGCCGTGACCTGGTCGAGAGGATCGTCCAGTGGATATGTCACATCCTTTCCCTCTCTCAACAGATGCAGGTATTAATAGTGAGCCCCAGAGGGAGGTTCGAAAGGTTAATGAATCTGTTGCCTTAAGCAATATGGCACCAGATTTACCCTCCATAGATACAAGGAGCAGCAGACCTTCTCCTAGATGAGCAGATGGGTCCTGTGGCACTGAGCATAGCAGGTCACCTGTCCTATAACAGCTACATTTAAATAGAGCTCTAATCTTATTAAGTCCTATAATAGTTGCTTCTAATAAGATCCCTTTCTTTGGTCAAGTACTTGCTGTCAAATATGATTTAAAGCTTATTAATATTTAATGCTTTTTCTCCTCAGATCCATGATTCATTGTTCTTCCAAATGGATTAGGACACTACATGATTTATTTGGCTAAAATGTGTGTGATGGTGACATGGTGTTCAAGCAACAAAACTGTGTAAAAGAAAACAGGACAAATTTGTTATTAAATCAGTTTACTTGCCCTCCGTTCCTCTGATAAGCCTCAGCAGATTTGCTTCCGGGGTGTTGAGCATCCATCTTGTCTTCCTCAGGTGCAGGACTCAGCTATATGAACATTTTAGACGTTACAACCATGAGTCATTCTGTAATTTGTTTTCCTCAGAAACCGTAACTTCCCCTCCTCTGCTGCAGGGGCCTTCATATTGACACAACTCTTTTATGACTGAGCAGGCTAACCTTTTGTTGTTGCTTCAAAAGATAATTTTGGCTGGGCATGAACAAATTTTGGGCATTACAAGGTAGATTTGCAAAAGCGTTTAGATATTTATTTATTTATGCATTACTGCTCTACAGAATTAGCCAGAAAGTATCCTAATTCATCAGAGTGCCAGGAAACCCTCCTTACAACACCCCTCTCCTTTCATTAAACTTTAAAAGACCTCTGGAGTTACATAAGGATATGCCCTGGGAACATGGAGACCCGGGGTGTGCGACACACGCAGGGCTGCCATACTCGTTGTTGCAGTCTCAGCAGGCATGAAAAGGAACAGCCGAGGAGGTGGGGGGGTGTCACAGGATCGTGAACGGATGTTTCAGCCTCCAATGACTCAGCTAGCTTCAGTGGAATAGCAGGAACCAAAGCAGGCTGGTAGCGAAGTGAGGTGTGTTTCTCACTGGTTGGGACTCAGGAGACTGAATGAGACGGATGTGACAGCGAAGCCCAGAAGCACAGATGAGTGAAAAAGGTCTTATTCAGTAAAACTAGGGTGATCTGTCTTGCCGTTGCAAAGTTGAGACGGATGACCTTCCACAAAAATGTCAGTATACCCAGTCATTATGCAAGATGACTAACTTCTCTGTCAACTACAATCTTGTCTCCTACCACTCATCAACTCTCTGTATGTCTGCTGGCCAACTTGTCCATGTTTAGTCTTTGCACTGGCAGGTGGTGGTGAGAAGGGCTGTAAAATCTCAATTTAAGCTGCATTCTGTAGAAGTCTAGGTTGATCAGAAGTTTTTTAAATATTATTCCCCAGCGGGGCAGAGTGTCAGCAGACAACCAGGGATCTGACCCCTGTTGTCTTGTACTTTTGTTGGATTTATTATCTCCCGTAAATGTCTGAACGATGTCTTCAGGGAGTTGCTGCAGTGACGCAAGCTCTCAGCCAGAGACGCCATGTGCTCCCCAGTGTTTACTTTCTAAACGTCACCACCTATGTGGGAGATTTGTGAGGGGGTGCTGTCAGGCAGTGAGGAGCGGTGAGTTTTGTTGTAGCACAAAAACAGACTTAACTGTGTTTACGAACTTATACAAAAACTCCAAAACACCCATAAAAATCTGGCTTTTTTCTGCAATAAGAATGGGTATAAGTGGCATTTACTCACAGGTCAAGTTTCTCTGCAGAGGTCATGAGTATTTTTCAGCTCCAGCTCCAACTGTCAGTGATTTAAACACAACACCTGGGTGGACAAGTATTGAATTTTATCATTTATTTATTGCATTTTAAAGTCAGATAACTCATGCAATGGCAGGTTTGTTCTTCCTGTTGTGCAGTATGCAAAACTGGCAAAACAGTGAGGGGAGAGCATTTTCTGATTGGGGGGAGGGGGGTAAAGAGGCAGGTTACTTGCACTATGAGAGACACTCAGAAATACATTTTCCATCCAACTCCATTCAGACAGCACTGGAACATCATTCAGTGCCACTCTAATAATGTCACTGGCCTCATTGCTGATTTCCACCATTTTCCCTTGTGTGGTCTTCAGTTAGAAAGTAATACACCAGGAAAAAAAACAGAAGGGTAAACTTGTCTACTGGCAGTGAGAAAGGAGTCATTCAGCTATTTTAAGCATGTTTACTAGTATTAAAAACATCTGCTTACGTGGCTTATTTAGGTGAAAAAGTGGCTTTAAGAACTTTTACGAATTTGTAAGAAGTCTTTTAGTTTCTCAGTTCATTTTTATCATAGAGCTCTGCAGTTTGTGTCCTATGTTTAGCAAAGAATGATGAAACAGACTGGATAAGTGCCTATTTTGAGTGTTTTTCTAAGAAATCCGACATCCTACTAAATAAAATTCTCAGTATACATCCACTTAATGGGCACCTTATCTGCACACTCACGCTGTAGACAATAAAAGTCAGAGAGCAGATGTGTTCATTGTGCCTCTTTGAGACAAAATTACAGAGTTGTCTTGGGAGTCACTGTTCTTTCATGTATTTCTCCGCGTAGCCGCAGAATTAGAGCCAAGCTGCCATATTATCTTCTTAGGGATCTCTTGCTGGTTGCTGATGACAGTGTAATTAAATGCAGGGATTTTTAAAAAGTCAAACATGCTTTTTATCTTGCAGTGAAACTTTGTGGGCTGCTGTGCAAATTGGACATTCATTTGATTTAAAAGCTTGTAAAAAACCCTTTAAGCTAGCACATGGTGCATGTTAGCTGGCTAGTGGTCAGAAAAATCAGTTGAGTTTTTCTTTGGCAGCATGTTAAAAGAGCAAATTGTGCAAACATAAGTGTTTGTTTTTGTAATAAAGGTTTTATCTGAAGCCATCTATGTTCTATGGTTGAATATTAAAGTCTGCGGACAAAGAGATGGGGCAGGTGATTTTTGGATGATGCCATTGTTTGCTGTCAAAGTTGAATAACACCTTAACTCTTCAGTACTTGTTTCGCTCTTTGCAGTAAAACCCACACAATCCCCCAGAATGAACTGCTGCCAAATGTATCAGTTCTGCTGCTTTTGTAGTTGTTGGTTATAGCATCAGATGTTGGATATGGATCTGTTATTCCAGCTTGTGTTTTATCTTTTTTTTTTAACATGTTCTTGGATCAGCACATAAAGAAACAAGCTCTCTCTTCTCTCTCCACAGATCCAGAATGACTTTTACTAAATGGCCTCTGGTCGGAGCTTAAAGCTGATCCATTGAGGAGCACTATGAGTAGATGACAACAAGCAGGCTTAAATCCAGAAAGGATTCCTCTTCTCTGTGCTAAGAGTCCACTAACCGTGTATAAGGACTACTGGGAGTACAAGAATCAAGTCAAGGACACATTCACTCCCCCTCAGCTTGCAGGAAGATGGGAGTGAAAAAATAAAGCTCTTCGCAGTCGAGAGGAGCTTAATGAATTCCAAGGAATCTTAAAACAAACTGTGCATTTGTGTATGTCTGTGTGAGAGGATCAGGCAATCATGTGGACATTTGCTGTGACTGTCCACTGTCTCCTGGCTGCTGTGCTGCTTTCGGCTAGCTGCCTCCAATTGCTGATGGCCACGGAGGATGATGTCACACCACGCATCAGTTTTCCCTACAGTAAGTCAAAATGATTACCTGTTTACACACTTCTTTTCAGTTGTGATAATTGTAAGCATACATGGAATTTAGTGTTTTGGCAGTTTTTAAAAAAAATGATCACCCCTCCACCTTTTTCCCAAAAGTAAGAACAAGTTTTAATAGTTTGGGTGAGTGTTTCCTTTTTATTTTTTCAGAAACAAAGAATAAAATGTTTATCTTTGCCAAACATCAGCAGCTAACTAGTATCCTATCCAGTCTAACCCAGCATTAATTAATTCCAAGGCCAGAGACATTAAATAGAGCTTTATTTTTGAGGAATTACAGGATCCTTAAAAAAAAGACCCATTCAATGTGTCATTTTTGTGGGAGTTGGTCCTGGATGCTACCAGGTTCGACTGTAAGCTAACAAAAGCGTCTCTGTCCTGCTCTATTAGATTTAGAGAAGTTTACACCACTGTAACTCCAGCCAAACCTGTTATCCAAGATAGAGTTACATTCGCTGCACACATCCCAAAAGCCTTGTCTGTTATTTAAAGTGCAACATCCTTTTAAAAACCTGAACAACAGAACAATAAAGCACTGAACATTCAACCTCTGTCTTACTTGCTCAAGAATATAAACTAAGCAGCTAGCATGAACCTTTACAGACTCATTTGAATTAAGGAATATTTAGAAATATGTCTTAAAGCTGGAAATTATGGTGTCAATCAACTTGTGAAGCTAAAGTTAGCTTAATTAATTTTCTAGCTGAGAAATTTTCTTCAGCAGTTGTATTCTCTAGCCAGCATAACTGACTGTTGCTGGTTTATTTACCTCTGTTTTAAAGCAGGGACGTCATTATTTAAAAATGCTAGAGACTTTGGAGGCATAAATCTGACGCTCTTACTACTGTAACAGAAAGTGTAGTTGGGCAAGGCTTCAAATCTGACAGTTCCAGAGAAAACAACATAGTTTAGGTCACCGGTGAATAAGGACAACAAATCCAGCTGCAACAACTGTGTGGTGAAGCAGTCTTAGCAACTCTTTATCAACATGACAGAAGTTACAGGTGCCTGCAAGCTTTTGCACAAGTGCCAACCTGAAGAAACCTGCACTACAAACACAACTTCAAATAAACAGGAGAAATTATAAGCTGGTTGCCTGAGGTTGTTTTTTAAAATTAGACATCATTTAACACAAAATTCCCTGTGTGTGTTGTTTTTTTCAACCTGAGTCTGTCAGAACATTGCAATGCAATATGCATGAAATAACATGTGACTCCTGAGATTGTTACTCAAGTGCAACAGTTTGGGGCCCAGTACATTTCTGCAGAAAATATGGTTTGGTTTTGTGCATTTAAAGCATTTGTCTCTTCCCCCCTTATTGCAATAAAATGACTATTTTATCTTCTCAAGCTTAATGCAACATTTTTACTCAAAATATCAACTTAATGTCACTCTTAGTGAATCCATTGTTTGAATGGGAAACCTTTTGCACCTGACTTCATCATTGCATGTAATTACTTCACACTACACACACCAGCTGCTTATTATAATAACTGTGGATTAAGCTTTTACAATGTGAAAAGACAGTGCTGTTATTCACTATTTGTTCAGCTAGCAGCCTTTTAGCATTTTATTAATGCATTATGGGAGCTTATGACAAATGATTGAAAAAGAAAAAAAGGTTGTTTGGATGGTATCTCTGTTTTGCAACATACTCATAAAGGCAAATATGTCATTCCAGCAGCAACCAAAGTACAGGTTTATGTGAATGTAGGGTTGCCTACCTGTTTCAATCTGACGTTCCTCACTCTGAAAACAACAATCTGATGCTTGTTTTCTTCACTCCTCAGCCAACTCAGTGAGGCGTAATGCTGTAATTCACATGCACCATCTCAAACCTGCATCGCTTTTACCCGAGAACAACCCTTCACATACTTCAGCCAATTTAATCCATTTAGGTCTTTTAGAAACAGGTTTATTGGCTCAAGGCTGGTTCCCAGCAACTAAGTACCAATGTTTCTTTGTTCTCCACTTTGCTTCACTCCACTCAGCATTCATAATCTAAATTTCATGTATTTTGACACC
>JAPZDY010000001.1:21626753-21643813 GCA_029783645.1 Ctenochaetus hawaiiensis | reverse complement strand
TCTTATCACGCCAATCTTTTTTTTTTTTTTTTTACCTGTTTTATGGGTTTTTAAGTACATTAGTAACCGAAATAAATCATCTGAAGAAGTGAACATAGAATCAAATATGATATGTCAGAGGCTACCCAGTGCCTAAGTTACATTTCAGTTCTTATTATTTTAGTCCTGTCTGGTTTTGGCCTGAGGTTTGAGGTTATTGATGCTATCAGCAGTTAAATGCTACAGCAAACATTCCTTGAGCAGGTATTTTGTGAGAAATGCAGCATAAGAGCAGCTGGTTGGTGTTATTGCTAACCTAGGTAACAAACAATTGCATTTCCTGTGACTGCTTCACAATAAAAGCCACTGTGTCAGAAATATTGCATCTGCATTGACAGGAACTTATTACATCTTTCATATGGCAGCATTACAAACAGTGACTCTGGATAACATGCCCATAATGTTGCTTGTGAATCCCTCCTGCGGAGGAAAGTCAGACCCAACCATTAATCATGGAAACTACTAAATACAGCACTAATTACAAAATGAAAAATGCTGATTATAAATTAAAAATAGGGTTTAATAAAGAAATCCTTTAGGATGATCCTTTCAGCCATAGTAATGCACTTTGAGATTATACTTGTAATTTGGAATGGCTGAACTAAAGCTGGCTTTTTTCTTTCTTGCAGAGGTAGAAAATTGCATTTCTTAAAATGTCTGTGCATATTTCTGTGGCTATTTTCGTAATAAGCATAGTGAAAATTAGTTAAAGAGCCATTTTGTCTTGACTTAAACTTTAAAGTTTGGTACATCAATTCTGCTTGAGTACAAAACAACAAATCTGTGGGTATCTCTTGCCTGTAGAGAGACTGAAGGACCAGGATAGAGAGAGAGAGGGAGAGAGATTGAACAGGCATGCCACATATGACAAGCAGAGACACGTCTGTTTTGAATTGTGTGTGTGTGTGAGGAAATTATACCAACTATCTGTCCCTAACCCTCTCACAGTGTTTTCAGCCTGTGAATGAATACCTCACTCAGATTCCACAAAGAGAGTCTCTCTCTGTGTGTCTCTCCGAGCTAATATCCAGGATTTCGTAAGCTTTTAGCAGTGATGGACCATTGCACTCCATCGCTCTGCTGCTTTGAGTGTTGGTTGGGTGGGTGCCAATCCAGAGTGCATCAGGATGACACCTAGGAGCCAGTAATTACAGAGCAGAGCATCGCGTCTGTGTTCTGTCCCTTGTTTTTTCTTTTTTTTCCTTTTTGGCTTTTAGGGGTATGTAGTGTTTCAAGCACTGACTTCATCCTTGGTGCATGTGTGTCTGTGAGGTGATATTTTTCCTTGGAGGGTGAATGGACTATTTTTATGTATCTACAGCTTTTACAGAACACACAACTGATCAACATTTGCAACGAATATCCACTAATTTTATGTTTTTCTCTTGTTACCGTTATTCCGAGCCTGCACATGTCGCATTGTGGCACCATGAGCACCATTTTACTGCAAAAGCCTCAAACACAGCCCATACTGGACTTACACACACTGCAGACTGTGGTTATTATCTGCAAGGTGCAGCCGTCTCTCATTATGGCACACACACTAACACACACCTACACACACACAAAAACAGGAACATAATACACAGCTTTCATACACACAATATTGCAGCAAGGCCACACCATCATTCCCAGTGATTACAAACAACACATCTGTGAGCTTTACTGCCTGGCCTCACAGATACTGTACATGTCACACTCTTTTTTTGTTCTTTCCTTTAGACTGATTCAGCCCTGTCAGCTTTTATTTACAGTCGGGGAAAGTGTGATTTTCTCTGCCCCAGTTTCTCTCTGTCTTTGTCTGGATCAGGTTTAATTGAGTTTATACTCACATTGAATTCATTTGCAAATTTACCCCTTTTAAAAATAACAGAGTCCACTCATGTAACCCGACACTGAGTAAACCACTCATGTTGAAGTTGTAAAATAATATATATATGAAGTCTGTTTAAAGTTTGTCCCCAAACCCAGTCTCCTCATCAGAGGTCCATGTCCTCCAACTCTACAGACCATCGCCTCCCTTTGCAGACTTGGCTGGCAGACTACGGCGGCAACACAGCGCAGTGACCCTCTTGGTTGCCAGTAGTCACAGACCAATAAATAACCGTCACTTTGCCCAAATATCAGGAGGAGCAGTGCAGCGATGACCTCGAAGTGACTCCTGTCAGGGAGCCTCAGCGCTGCTATCAAGTCCATTGTCAAATCATATCAAACAGAGAGCCTTGAAGCTGTGTGCTGTGTGGCTTCGGCTGACAGGGGGCAGAGATGGATAGGTTCTTTTTTTCCTCTTTTTTTGGATAAACTTGTGTCTCGCATGTAAGATAAGCAGAGCTCTGTGTGAGATTAATATCAGCTGTGCTACACTCTCCTCTCGTTTGGGTTTACTCTGCCTGGCTGCAAGTGAGCCCCCTCTGTCCCCGCTGCCCCCTTGCCTTGTGACTTGGCTCATGCTGCTTTAGTAAATCTGGGGCATGTTTACAGTCAGGGCTTTTAGGAGAGCCTTGGCAGCCGAATGCCTACCAAGCAGCCAATCAATCGCCCCACCCTTGGAGTACCATTAAACCGTAGAAAAATAGGCTGATCCTGCTCCATTTTCCCTGAAATATGATGCATGCCAAAGTGCTGGCACGTATTTTATTACTCAGCGACACTGTGTCTGCAAGCTGGCAACCTTTGATGATATCTTAGTTACCTCAATGGTGAGTAAGCACACGCTGAACACACTCAGCTGGGATGTGAATAAAGGGATTCACAAGCATGCAAATCTTAGTTTGTGACACTTTGCTATCTTGGAAGTCCAGAGTTGTCAAAAATATATTTTAATCTAAAAGCCAATAATATGGAAAGATTTGGAGACACTAAAAAAAATGTTTATTTAGTATCATCATTCATAATGTTTCCTCAAGAGCACTCATATAGTGCCAACACATTATAACCACTTTCCCTTGTTTTAAAGTCCTCTGTGCATACTCTTTCTGTAGTCAGCTAGCCTCGGACTGGCAAGCAGCTAGTTTGACTCTGTCCAAAGGTCATAAAACTCTCAAATTAAGATGTGATATGTAGTTTAATTATAAAAAAAGCAATCTTTGGTTTTATGGGGGCTATGTAGAAGTCTCTTTCTCCCTTTCTGTAGTGTATTTTACTGCATTTCCCAGCAGAAAAGCATCCATATAAGTAAATGCATGCTGCACATATTGCACTATTCACAGTGAAGCATTTCCATTATCAGTAAAGCACATTACACGAATATAAGCATCCATAGGTAGGAAATAATATATACTGTCCATATGGATGAATATTTCACAGATTTTTTTCGTAGTTTGAGAGCCTTTTTAAGACACAGTTGCAAGACTTTCCTTCTGTGTAACTCCATTTTAATTAAAGAAGTTTATAGCTGTTCTTTGTGTGCTCAGAAATTAGGCAGATTCTCTCACTATAAAACAAACATATCTGTGATCACAGAGCAGCTGCTCCCTCAAATCCTCTGTGATAGGATTCGTTTTTGCTATCTTTACCTCCACTCATTTTATAAAAAGAACATCATAATGAATGAATACAAGGCATATGCTGCCAAAATTACACTTCACCTAATTGCTAAGAGGTTTTATGTGCCAGTGGAGAAATAGACAGTCAACTTCTGAATGTTTTGAAGTTTCCATGCAGGCCCTCACTACTCATCCTTTGAACTATGCCACTGCACTCTAATTTGGACCACTGGAAATCTTCTTTTGTAGCTCATAGCCTTTTATAATCACTGGGAATTGAGGCACATACAGTTTGACTCCCAAGCTCTAACGAATTCAGCAATGTTAGCACCAGCAGTAAAGCAGCCATATTGATGGTAGAGATGTGATGAGCATTAGCAAAGGTTGAGGACCCGACTTGGTGACAGCCAGCTGATTAAACAGGCGGTTGATATATTGACCTGGAGCCTGGCTGTGAAATGGCCTGCAGATGCCCGACATTCTGTTGCAGGCATGTCAAAACACACAACTTATCCGCTGCATCACAAAGTGAAGAAAAAAAACAAGAAAAAACAAAACAAACAAAAAAATCTCCTGAACAACAAACTGAAACAAGAGAGCAAAAGCCTTGAGTTTCAGTTTGAAGGCATCATTACTGCTTGACCTTCTGCTCCTCTCAAAAATCCATCTCAGAGTGCCTTGGAAATAACATTTTCCTCCCCCTGTGTGCATGTTTCTTCATAGGTCAATGTCTCAATCCTGTCTTCCTGGTTACCATAACTCCCACTGAGTACCCCAACCTCTGCCCCCCACCCCACCACGCACGCACCCACCCCTCCTCCTAAGTAGCCCTGGCCTGCTCCCTGAGTAAAAGTTTCATGAGTGTGCTCTCCTCTGCTCGTTATTCCATTGTCTGTCTAAGAGGATGTCATTGTGATTTATGTCAGAGAGTTTTAATATGCTGAGGGAAGGCTGTTTTTGGTTCCAGTGAATGGCCAAAACTCAGGGGAGCTGTGACAGTCAAGCTATGATATGTTCCCCTGTTGAGAGGAGAGACGGCACTGCTTTGTCTGCCCACGGTGGGGTCCACCGGGACTGGCTACGGCTTTCTTTATGAGCATTTTTTAAAAGACTTAATTCACCTTGAAATAAAACCATCTTTTCCTTCCCCACATCGGTCATTCAGGGTGGAACAAAATGCAAGTTTTCCTAAGGATGACAACAGGAAGTCTTTTTTTTTTCATTATTTTGTATTCCCTCCCTGGATTTTAATGACAGGCCCCTCTCTTCATTGACTCCAGATGTCACAATGTTTTAAAGTGAATGAGGGCTTTGGATGTGGAAAGGGCCTGAGATTTGATTTTGGACAAGATGTAGCCTGTGCAGCTGGATTTCGCTCCCATAAGGGGAAGACGATAATCTGCCAGAGTGTCTCAAGTGTTAAATGAACCATTTGTTTGCGAGCATATTGGAAAGTTTAAGTCGTGGGCTGTAAACATTTATTGCTGTTTACTGGCTCCATTTGCATTATGGTCCAATGTGCCACCTGGAGGGTTGGAGATAAACATGCTGCTGCTGTCTTTTTCTTCCTGTCAGAAATATCTTAAGTTGGATTCAGCTTGCTGGTTGTACACGAGAAAAAAGGCTGTAAACGTTTTAACTGCAGCAAACTGTGTCAACGACTCCAGACAAGAGCCAGTAATCTTATTGGGATAAGCAAACGGAGTCCATGACCTGCAGTGCTTTGGCTTGGGGAGCACATGGAGCGTGTTTTTTATATGTTTGGAATGGAAAGCAAAAGATAAACATTTACAAAGATGGTTAAAAAATCTGCAGTGGGTAAGAAATATGTAAGCAACAGATGCACAAATACCACAAAAACCCCGTGTCTTTGTTGACCTTTTGAAGATTGTTAGTCTTGCTGATAGGATAGATATCAAGTGATAACATCCACCCATCCTGACACACACACACACACACACAGACCTCAGCCAGACTGTTGTTTCCCTAAAGATCACAATGCTTCAAGGTCTTGAATAAACCACTTTTGATGACTTCCTGGACCCTTTGTAGCCATTTATATTGGGTATTTTGAGATGTTTAGCACATAGTAAGTCAAACTGAAAAGTAGCCAATTGTCAGACTCATTGCCTCTTACAGTCACCGGCTGCAAAAATCAATCCAAACCTCTTGAAACTCCACTTTCACAGTAGCAAACTGAAAAAAAAATATACTGCTGATGATGCTGCTGTGGAGGATCCCGAATCGTTTGCAATGCAAAGGGAAGTGCTATAAAAGGAGTGATGTGTACATAGAATCTGTTCTTCATCACGAGAAATATTGGAGGCTGCAGGGAAGGGAGAGATGTGGAGGGAAAAAGTAACTCATTTGACTTAAAGCCCACTGCTAAAGAGGTCCATTTGAAGAGGGCTGGGGAGCAGCAGAATGGAGATTTAGATTGAAGTTGAGTCGAAAAGGCCTTTACCCTGCTGCCAGTACAGAGCGGAGCGAAGAGAGAGCCAGCCAGCACGGGAAGGCGTGGACATGGCTCGCTGGCGTGCATGTGACATGTTCTCATGGAGCTACAGTAGCAGCTGGCTGCCACCGCCAGAGAGAGGGGGATCTCGGTGTCATAAATTGTTTTGACTGACGCTCAACACTTTGTGTTCTGCTGTAGTTGGACGTCACAAGATGTCTGTTCACTTGTTCTTGTTTCCTGCAGATTTGTGACTCAGTGGAGCATCCCAGAATTCCTTGGAGTGCTCTATGATTGTAACATTTGTGTTTGGCTAACACTTACTGTAGGACTGGGACTCATTGTGTGTTGATATGTAGTAGTCAGCTGTATTGTTGAGGGTTTAACTGGTGTGTTTAATTAACTCCTTTAGTTTTAAAGACCAAACTGATATGCTAATTAGTCCAGCCAGTCAGACCTGCACATTTAAGCCCCTTTTGTACAGCCAGTTTAAGGAGGAAATGCTTTGCTGGTTTTCATCAGAGAACTTGGATAAAACATGGATAAGCAGAAATACAGGAAGCAACACCTGGCAAATTCAAGAACACATTAAAACCTTTACATTATGAATTTACAAGGTCACAAGCTTTTTGTTTGATTAGGGAAAAAAAGCTGAGGAGCAGAATCTCTTGAGTACTGGTGTGGAGAAATGCATTGATGCTGCTAACAGCCAGGCTACTGTTTGCACAATAACTGACCTGTTGCAGCACTTTGAACCGGGCGTCACGCCTCTTTTGCCTCTGCATGCTATTTAAACTCACACATTGGGGCGGCATTAGTCTGCCGTTGTTTGGTTTTGTGTTCAAAAAAAGCATAGTGACAGGTCTTCTTTACAGAGAGATGGATCTCCTTTTACATAAGCTACTGTTAGTTGCCACTGGGTCTCATATATTTGCTCCAGACATACCAGAGCAACAAATCAAGGTTACATTGAGAAACCCATTTCAGTGCTGTGTTTGAGGCACGATGAACCGTGCTGAGTGCAGCAGGAATACTGTTAATTATATTTTCCTGTGGATGTTTTTAATGATGTTTACTTGATGTTTACTACAATTAACCTCTACTTCATCTCAAAATAAAGCGCTCGTTTTCTTGGTTTTCACCTGATTAATTTTGGAAGTTTTCTGGCAAAAAGTTCAGTTTGTTGTTGCTTTACTGTTATTTAGAATGTATATGCTCCTTTCTTCTGGATATAAAAAACAAATCACATACACAGATGTGATGATTTGTGCATCGCCAAATAAATCATTGTGTCAGGCATTTTGGATGTAATAAAAGGATTAAAAAATTTTTTTCTCATCACCAGATTAAAGCTTGAAAACCTTTTGAGGCCTTTAAAAACTCCATAACATGAACTTTAAATCCCTGCACTGTCATATGGAAAATATAATTAGTTTTTCTCCCTGCATAAGACAAAATCTCTGTCTTTACAACTTGAAAGTATTGAACACATTCTAAATTGGCATCTACTTTTGTGCTTGTGATCACATTTATGTGAGTTCTTGTACTTTCAGTATCAGAATGAGGTTCTGTATCAGTCTGTTCTGTCCTGCTATGTGATGATAATCTTCAGTTCATGTGTGTGTTTGTGTGTTTCCTGCTGTTTCTCAGACGCAAAGGAGAGGTCGGCCAAGAGATTCTCTGTGGACGGCGTCTTCAATTACACCTCTTTGCTGCTCAGCCAGGAGGACGACATGCTGTACGTCGGAGCCAGGGAGGCGCTGTTCGCCCTCAGCCTCTCGGACATCAGCAAGACCAAACTGCAGAAGAACGTGAGTGTGTTCACTGCCGAGTGGATTATCAGAGTCAACTCTGGGCTGACAGATAGTTTGCTTCAAGAATTATCATGCTTCTTAATTGCATTTTTAGACTAATTCAGGTAATAGTTTCATCTGAGTTATTAAAGTAGTTTTTACTATGATTAAATAATCAGTGTTTAATGTGTGAAATGCAAAATTCTGCAGCTGTCTTGACTCTTTATTTTAGTTGTTGCATCATACTAGGTCCTTTGTGTTTAATCCATTACACACATAGATTTTTTATACTATATTTTGATATTAAAGAAACACCTCTGTGCATGTTTCTCTCATATTCACATGACTTATTCTGGGTTTTTCTCTCATCTTCAGCTGACATGGGGCACTCCCACTGGAAAAAGAGAGGAATGTGGTTTCAAAGGGAAGAACCTGAAGGTGAGAAACACCTTTTACATTTAACCAGTGTTAATGAAAACACCTCAGGAAAGTCGTTCTGTTAATGACTAAATTGAAAGCATGGGTTTCCCTGTGAAGACTGTGTGTTCTACTTTTGATGAAATGAGCATTGACATGTGTGTTGACAAACCTCTCCACCAGACACAAATAAATTCATCAAGTGTGCAGGCTCACCAGGGAGTTGCTCTTTTCTGTGCACTGCTTCTTTTACTTTGTTGTCATGCCAGCTGTTGTATCCCAAGGCGACAAACCATGGTAATCTTTGTACTGCAGTGTGCAACTCTGGTCGTCTGTGTATTAAAGAAAACCCAACAGGCAACTGCTGTGCGGTGCTGGGAGGTTTTTCTTAACTGCATATGAGAAAAGGAAACATTTTCATGTTTCTTACACTTTCTATTAAAGCGTTTCTGACGTGTTTGTGTCTTGTGATTATGAGCTTCAGTATTTCAGGGAACTTACAAGATTTAAGGAGCTTACAACAAAGAATACTTTTATTTGTAGGGATTTCTTGTGAGTTCATAGATTTCACATGTGCTTTTCCATTTTATCCCCCATCCAGACTGATTGCTTCAATTACATCAAAATTCTCCTGCGGCTGAACAGCACTCATCTCTATGTGTGTGGCACCTATGCCTTCAGTCCTATTTGCGCCTACATAGTAAGTAATGACCTCTCAATCCACCCAAGTCCGATTTATTATTTCTCTCTGCTCCTCTCACCAGCTAAGCTTTTAAATTTGCATATATTTCTATGGTGTTCTTGAAGAATCAGGCTCTTTTATCCTCCATGTCAGAATTGGATCGGTTGTTATCCATGTGTAACCAAATGCTGCTGAGGCACTTTAGCCAGACAAGTCAACAGGGGGTTCATGAGTCATGTGGTTTTCAGTAAGAGGGAAGCGGTACATCTGTTTATTTAGGGGAAGAGTAAATCTGGAGTGATGGTAACCAGCAGGAGGATGACATTGATTTCGGTGATGGGTGGGCAATCGACTTTGATGACAACTCCACGTCCAGTGTGTGCAATTTAGCTGCAGCGAGTACTGAGTTTGCAGATTGCCACCAACTAAATCCTCAGCTCTGCTTCCAATTCCAAGCATGTAGTTGACCTCATGGTGGCCATGAAAGAGGAAAATTAACAAAACAAAAAAACCAAAACAAAAAGCCCTCTCAAGATCCAGTGTCCGTTTTTATCCTTTCTGGGCCTCCGTAGAACTTCCATTAACGTCAGAGTGAAAGAAAAATAAGGGATGTCTCAGGCTGAAGATGGCGTGACAGGACTCAAGGCCTTGAACTAGGATTCCAGCCCTGAGCCTGGTTCATCTGGGTGAACACTCGTCATGTTGACAGAGTCCAGAACTGTGTGTGTTTTTGTGTGTCATCCAGAGCATTCCTACCGGCCAGTCACTCTCTGATATGCATAATATTAACATTAATAAATGCTTTGTTTTTATAGCTGTTCTGAAAAACAGTCGCAGACAGTTTTACGGGCAGTGTTACAGCACACTGAAGCCAAGAAGATACACTAAACAATCGAATGATGGACATGAGTTCAAACAAGCCTTGACTCTGTAACAACAACTCACGGTGATCAAGTATGGGAAGATTTTCTAAGCCATGAGGGCACTCCACGCTGTCTCCCCTCAACGGAACAAGTTATTACTCTTACTGTGAAATGCCTACACACGTTATTTCATGTCTATCTTAATACAATACTGACATTCCCATTGGTAGATTAAATGCTTTCTTGGTGGCTGTAACTGCTGCTCCTCTCTACACTGGCTGCTCATTTTTACTTTACTTTATTTTTATTTGTCACATACACAATTATACACAGTACAATGCGCAGTGAAATGTGCTTGGTACCAGCATCCAACCGCAATAAAAAATTTAAATAAAGAAAAGAAAGAAAATAAAGCAATTTCAATGTATATGATAGGACACAAAATCTTCTTATGTCTCATTTTGTGCAAAAATGTGCTGAGCTTTGCAAAAGCTAATATAACAGTATGAGTAAGACAAATCACTTCTTTGAACACTGTGGTCTTTTTTTAGTATCAAATTTCTGCTGTTTCAGTGTGAATATAGAAAATGTCAGCTTTGTTTTAAAATAAACTTGGAAAAATGAAGAAGAATCTTTTCTTTAAACCCAAACATGCGCTGCTCTTAGTCTATTTCCAGTAGCCCTAACCTGAAAGCCATATTTGTCAATTAGAAGCCTGAGAAAGAGCTATTAATAGTATGCTGCCTGTAACTGGAGGTCAACCAAAACCTGCAAAGTTAACAGTAGTTAACTTTATCGTACAGTGTTGGATTATGTAGTGACATTTATAGCTCTATTATTTTATGATTGATCTAATTTAGGTTAATTATTTCCTAAAAATGCCATATATGACAGTTTGTTATTCCTTTCTTTCTTTTCTCTTTATATAAATTGAATATATTTTGACAGTAGGTCTGAGGACGTCACCCACACTTGTCATAAAACAACAGTAATATGTCTCCTGTTAGTCCCTCCCTGCCTGTTAAAGCCATCAACTTTCCAAGTCACTGCATGCAAAACTGGTCCAACCCTGGGATTACTCATCTAATGTCACTTTTTAAAGAAGACATTATGTAACTGTTAAACAAGTGTTTTCAAAAGGGTAATTACTGATATGTTAAAGGGCCTGTTGGCTGAGGATGTTTAAAACCAAATCTCAGTTTTTGTCAACAGTGAAGTCTTATTATGCATCGTCCTGTGTAAAGTATACCCATTCTATGAAAAGACCAAAACCAACAGTGACTAAGTCCACCCTTTGATATTTCTCAATTTGTCTCATTAAACCCTGTTTTTGTCCTAACTTAAGACATGAATCTTTGAAAATGAGTCATAAGTATATAGTTAACACTCAGTAATTTCCCAGAACAGCTGGTCACTGTTGTTCTTAAGCAAACAACACTTAAACTGGAGCACATATTGCATTCCAGGGACTATTTTAGGGATTAATGCACATTAGCAAGCACAGTAAACTACAGTAGCTGTGTTCATAACCTTTAGCACAAGGCACCCTAAAGCCAGGTATTATCCTCCAGACAGAGCCATCGTATGTTTAAAGTAACTAAACATCCTAAAAGCCAATTTCACTGTTTGTGTTGTCGTGAAGAAGTGCAGAGAATTAGAGATGAGCTAACTTTGGCTCACTATTTACTGTAAGACGTATTTAATTGGACTGTGCCTGAGGGACTTTTTGCTGGTTGTGTCTCGTCTCCAGAACACGTCAACATTCACACTGGAAAGAGATGAAGTGGGCGAGGTCGTGATGGAGGATGGGCGCAGTCGCTGCCCCTTTAACCCAGAGTACAAATCCACAGCCATCATCGTTGGTACGAAGAAACACACACATTTGATATTTTTCTCCTTATTTTTGATATCTCTTTTCTCTGTTGCTTTATGCATTTGGCGTGCAAGGAACAAGTTATTATTACGAGTGGCTCCTTTTCTGGGAAGAGCCTCTAAAAGAAACAGGCTCAGCTGTTTTCTGAAGCCACTTTGAAGTTAACTACCACTTTGATTCAGTCATGAGTCATGATGTGCCTGCTGATGTTGTTTGCCTGCATCAGTCCTTCTGATAAACAGCCGGACAACAACAGATGCTGTTTGTGTTTGACTTTTTTAACAAGCAATTAGTGAATAATTGAGCTGAATATGAGTGGAAGAAATAATTTGTCTTATCCCTCAGTCATAATGCTCAGTCTAAACTACTGACTTCATCTATCGCAGTCAGCCCTCAGCACATCAAGCCTTTGTAGTTTCATTTTTAATTAATACCAATGAGGTTCTTAATTTAAAACCTTGCCATCTCTCTCTGTTTCCTTTGTGTTCCTTCAGATGGTGAATTGTACACGGGTACCGTCAGCAACTTCCAAGGGAATGAGCCAGTCATTTACAAGAGTCTGGGTCAGGGAACTGCACTGAAGACAGAGAACTCTTTAAAATGGCTGCAAGGTAAACTCCATTCACCTCATCAGATTGGTAGACTGTGTCTTTTTCCCTCTACACATCCCCCATTATGTACCCAGCAGAGCAGATAAGCTCCAGAAAGTAGCTATCATTAGCGAGGCACGCTGGCTTATGCATGCAGACGGAGAGCGAAGACAAGCTCTCTTAAATTGCGGAGGCCTGGTCCTATCAGTCGCAGCATGTGTACTTCAGATCACCAAGACGCTGCTTTCCTGTGTGATCTCTGAATGCTTTCCAAATTTGGCACAAAAGTGATGTAACAGCAAAACATGTAACTGATTGTATGTATAATAAAGGTGTAACAAGTCCGTCTAACCGTGTTTCCTTTTTTGTTTTTCTATTTTTATCAGATCCTGTCTTTGTTGGGTCGGCTTACATTGAGGAGAGTCAGCCAATAGGAAACCCCGTGGGAGACGACGACAAGATTTACTTCTTCTTTAGTGAGGCGGGAAAAGAATTCGACTTCTTTGACAACACTATTGTGTCAAGGATTGCTCGCGTGTGCAAGGTGAGACACACAAGGTGGCCGTGCAAATGTAAGAGGCCCATCAGGGCTGGAGCTTCCTCTCTATAATCCTGCATAATCTCGATACTGTTACCTCAAAACAAGGCGGGACGCTCCCATGTCAAAGCATGTTTGATTCAACTGTATGTTATGCCTGCGTAGACGCAATGAAAATGTGTCAGCGGTGTGTTAAATCATCTTTCTTTTTTCACAGGGCAAACATGTTTTCAACAGATTTGGTTCCCCCCTCCCTGAATCATCCTCTCCTCCTGCCCTCCCTCCCTTTCCTCTGCAATGTCAACTCCCCCTCTCCTTCCATCTCCCTCACAATGTCAGCTGCACTCGTCCATCCCTCCAGCTCTTTGCCTTTCTCCACCAGCGCTTTGAGCTTTGCAGGCATTATTAGTATTCAAGGGTGCTCCGCAGCAATATGAAATGCTTTTTCCACTCTACTATATGGCCTGTGTCTGTTGCAGGAAAAGCATGCAAAGTGTAGGAACCGTAGAAGTCACTTGCATTATTAAAACTGTTGACGTCATTCTCCTCCTCACTCAGCCAGAGTTTAGTTTGCTCAATCACTCTGAATAATCAACACCAGACTTTATCCCTTTTTACCTGTCATCAGATCAATTAAACGGCCATGAAGCTGCCTGATATACATGCGCTCAGCATCCCTCCCTGACTGATGCCTCTTGTTCATGGAGGCAGTAATGTGAGTAATCGTGGGGACAGCATGTAATCTTAAGTGACAGCTTAATGACTTAGTCCTGCTAGGCTCTGGCACTCGGTGCTGCGACACCTCTTGAAGCTGGCGGAGCACCTCCTGGGTTCTATATATGGAAATCATTGACAGAAAGGCCCCCAGACTGTGGCAACTTGCTGCAGATGAACTGTGCAATAGAGGCAGAAGAATAGCTTTCTCTGCTCTATAAAGCTCCTTTATTTCGCTGGAATGCAGCAGCCCTCTTTTTTCCACTCTGACGTCTTTTCAGACGCTGCTCTGTGGCAGCGTAGTAGTGATGCAGGTGGTTTATTGTACAATGCACTGGGGGAAGTGCTTAAAAACATTAACAAATCAGTGTATTGAGATGATGCAGAGCACTTTTACCCATTGTCCAGTTTCTATTAAAGGAAATGCTTACGTTGTTACTAATTGTCTATTCAGATAGACGTCTTAGCAAATCTGTCGCACAAAGCTGCCTAGTTGTTGACTGTCTTAAGTAGGACTATTTTTCCATGAAGTCTGCCCATGAACACCTTTTGTCAAATCTAAAAAACATGGCTGGCCAAGCAACCGTGTCAAACCGTTCCGCTCCCTTCACTCAGGCAGAAAATGTTTTCCTTCTGCAAAAATTCATCATTTACAGGGACATTTTACTGTGAAAGTTCAGTACAAAAAAGCAGGTGTCCCTGATTGTTGTTATAGAAACATGGCTCTTAGTTTAAAGTTTGCCTGAAGCAAACTTTTTTAGCCGTGTAACAGTCAGTCATTATTTTTGCAAAATTCACAAAGGCCAGATGTGTTTTTAAAGTCTGACACTGTGGGTCCCCCTATCACATTAAATTATGAAAACTGTACTAAACTGTTATAACTCCCACATGATACACACACACTGGACATACACCAGACACACACACACCTAGCAGGAATTATTAAAAATATGAAGTTTTCTATAAGCAGTTCCTATGACTTCACGGACACTCATCACCAGACTACTTTGGTTCTGAAGAAAACTTAAAATCTGACTCATAAGTGAGTTCTGATAAAGACTTCCTCTGAAATCCTGAGTCACACTAAATTTCCAAACACACTTCTCATGTCTGTGTTTATGGATTTAAGTTACAATTGCAGCACAATTCAGAGCAGTGGTACAAATTTTGATAAAAATGCAACAACTGATGATTTCATGCACCTTAACTGTGTTGCTACTGCTGTTGATTGTGTTAGTTAGAAGGACAAGTCAGCACGCCAAGCTGCAGTAACTTAATTTGGTGTCACTTTATATAAAGATAAACATATTTACCGAAACCCACTTGCTTATTTATGAACATATTAGTAGCATATGAGCTGTTTGTTAATTATCATGCTCTTATTTATGTGTAATTCTGGAGTTTAGAGGCACTTAGGTGTAGGTTGGTGTTGGGTTATTTAAATCATAATTCATGTAGAGCAGCTAACTCACATACTGCCAATCTGCACTAAATGCAGAGTTATTGAGGATAAGTCCTTACTAAAAGTCCTACTATTTGTACTGTTAGACTCCTCCTTCAGTTTAAAAACTTAAAGTACAGACCAGTCTAACATATCTTTGAGAAATTAGCTACAGACTAACGTCCTAAACTGTTATCATATTCAACTTTTATTTCTCAGGGTCAGAACAGTGTCTCACATGTGAGCACACACCCTGTGTGCTCCATCTGTGAGCACAGAGAACTGAACTCAGATCAGAGTTAGGCAACAGTGAGGTGTGAAGGCCCCTCCCTGTTAACAGGCTCTGTATCTGTTACACACTTTTTTTGCAGACTGGCCGAAAGCATGCATCCCTCTGTCCATCTGTGTACCAGGCCAAGGGCTGATAAATTCAAATCTGGTTTTATTTTTATATCTGAAAAATTGTTGATGTGTGGATTCATTTTGGCAGACACACAGTCTATGTTTCATTTAACATAAGATAAATCAAAGGCTCTTCAGCGTTTTCACCGTGTTCCTAACTACTGTTTTACTTGTGCATGCCAAAATATTCTGCTTCTGAGTTGTTTTTTTCTCCCACTCTTTCCTATCTGTCCCCCTCCCTTCTTCCACTCCCTCTCTCAGTTGTTTATTCAGGTGTGCACATGGAGGGACTGTGGAAAGCGGGCAGATTATGAACATTGTGTGGCACCATTTTCTCAGCTTCCTCCTTGTTCCACTTCTTAGGTCGACAAACGTCAGGAAATCTGAAATGTGAGGTTCAGATTAAACGGTGAAGCAGTGTGTTGCAGCACATGTGAGCGAGTATATTTTTTAGGTGGGCAGCAATCAGAGGGGGCTGTGTGGGGTGTGGGGTCGTCGCGATTGAGAGTACAAGCTGCGCAGCGGAGCACAGCAACAACAACGGTGGACAGCTGAGAGAGCAGGAATGTGGTCTCCTCATTATGTGGACAGGCTGCTACCACAGCCTAGTAATTGGCTCCCAGGGCCTGCATTAGTCCCACAAGGCTTCACCTCACCATTGAGCAACATGATTGTTTGTGTGTAACAGCAACACAGAGGAGGAACGTGAGGTAGTTAAAGATACGCATTTTATTATCTCCTCAAAGGTGATTCACCCCTCGTGCTGCTCTGTAGAAGTTGTTATGGGTTTTGGAGGCCCTGCTGATGGGATACTTTGGATCTGTGGCAGGGAAGCTGTCTTGAGACTGGGCGAGACCGCTTGTTTTGCTCGTTCTCCTTCTCCTCATCCTGCTTCTACTCCTCCCCTGTTTTTTTCAGCTTTGTCCATAGCTTCATTTGGGAGGATATCTCTTTGTCTGTGTTTACAAGCTTTCTGATAATTGCTAGTCCCTGCAAAGTCATCTGATAATTGTTCAAGTGAAAAGGAAAGTAAGTGTCTTTTTTCACTGTGTCTTGGCGGAGGAGTGAGGAGTGAACCACTGACGTTGACTTCAAAGCTGTAATTAATAACTAACCATTGTTTGTTTTCTATTTCACCATCTCCACTCCTTCAAAGAGAAAGTGATATTTGGTGCTAAGGCATCTTTCATAAGCTTTTTTTGTCTGCCGCATTTTATTGTCAACATATAATTTGCACTCAGCATTAATGCACCGTTCATGCACTGCACAGCAGGAAAGGATTTCAATGATGGAGCTGGTTGTTTGTGACTTTTGTTCAATTTATTTCCCTTGAAAAAGGGGTTTTAACTGTCACAGTAAATGGTCCAATTTCCTTATATGATCTCAGCAGCACCCTCTAAAGTAAAAGGGAGGAACTGCAGCTTAGAATGTAACAGCATTGCAGGGCCTCTAACCTTTCAACAGTTAGTAAACTGTGGAATATTTAAAGCCCCTTTCCACTTAAAAGTGTTTTTTTATTATTATTATTTTAAAGTTTTAGTGCACATAATGATGTAAATGCAGAGTCTGACACTTGAAGGCTATTTTCATACATTTATTGCACTCATAATACCTTACATTTTCACATTAAGATGTCTAAATACGACCACATCTTTGTCATACATTTTGTGAAAGTGTGTTCCTACTTTATCCCAGATGTTTCCAACAATCTCCAAACTCAGAAGAATCTGAAATTTAATTTCTGGAGACATTTCTGACTGTGATCAGT
>JAPZDY010000001.1:21612067-21626670 GCA_029783645.1 Ctenochaetus hawaiiensis | reverse complement strand
ATAATACCTTACATTTTCACATTAAGATGTCTAAATACGACCACATCTTTGTCATACATTTTGTGAAAGTGTGTTCCAGATGTTTCCAACAATCTCCAAACTCAGAAGAATCTGAAATTTAATTTCTGGAGACATTTCTGACTGTGATCAGTGATTCAAATAGAGCTTCTGTGTCTGTTAAACAATGAAATCAACAAATCCCATGATTCCACACAATTTTAAAACATCACAAAACCACATTGTTTGCTTTCATTGATTTGATTGAGTGAACTTTAGTGGTAAAAACTATAAAGTTTCATATATATAAATCTGATTTTATGAGCTCACAACTAATTAGGATGCAGACAGTGCTTCAATATACGACTGAGGCAGTGTGATGTGGAAACTTAAAGCCTTCAGTTCACATATTGAGTCCAACTGTTAAACTTTTAAAATAAGAAATATTTGCATTTTAATTGATTTTGATGCCCAACTTTTTGTGAGAAAAACCATATCAGTCTCAAATTATTACAGAGTATTTTTAAATTAATGAAAACATGTCTGGAGGGGATCCTTCAATTAGTGGTTAAAATTGGTTGCTGAGAGTCGCTTGTTGCTAACTTTCTGATTTAACTCATCTTAAAAGGAAAATGTAACTTACTGAAAACCACAGCAATAAGATAAACATTCTTACTTAGTAGAATGTGGCTCTTCTTTTTTCTTTTTTGCAAATATTTTTGCTCATATCCAATAAAAAGAAAACATTCCCCTATTTTCCTTTTTCTGCCCTTGTGCTGCCACGGTTGATGATCACTGCCGTCAGCCTGGTGGCGTCTCCACTGGTGACTCCTGGTCTGACTCTGATACTTCTCTTACGTGTGATCCATCAGGGGTCATGGACCTCAGTCTAAACAAACAGGGATGTGTGCTCAGAGAAGCACCTGCCATGACTTAAACTCACTGATTCTTTAATGTCAAATGAGACATGAGGTTGTCTGTAACATACCACAATGCACTTGACCTGTTTTCAGGGTGATAAAGGTGGTGAGCGGGTGCTTCAAAAGAAATGGACCACCTTCCTGAAGGCCCAGCTGCTGTGTTCCCTCCCCGATGATGGTTTCCCCTTTAACATCATCCAGGACATGTTCGTCCTGAAGCCCATGGGAGACAGCTGGGAGAGCACCGTCTTCTACGGCGTCTTCACCTCCCAGTGGTAAGACACACACAGACACAGAATCTAATGTATGTCACAGTTTCTGTTTACACACACAGATACACACACTGAAATATACACAGCTCACACACACCATCTTCAGCCTGTTTTTATTTAATATCTGTGCTCACACTTGGCAAGTTGCCGTTCCTTTTTTGGCTCCTCTGAATTTAGAGCAGCTGTAATGAGCTTAAACATTAACACAAGCTCATGCAACCCCAATGTCTAATTAATGTATCAACAAATTAAAGGTTTTAATATGGAAATCATTCAAGCGCCCACACTACAACTGTTCTCCAGTGAGAAGTTGCTGCTCCAGTTTCCTGAATAAAATGATGCAACTGCAGAAAGGATACACTGGGCAGCAAACGGTAACATGCTGTAAGAAAATCAGTGCATGGTGTTGGACAAAATCTTTAAATGGACCCATTTTTATTCAGCAAATAAAAGCATGAGGTCTTCAAGAAGTGAAAGATGTTGACTTTTTATGTGTTTGCAGGTATAAAGGAGCATCAGGCAGCTCAGCTGTCTGCGCTTTCACCATGGCACAGGTGGAAAGGGCCTTTAGTGGGCGTTACCGAGAGGTCAACAGGGAAACGCAGCAGTGGTACACCTACAACCACCCAGTGCCTGAACCACGGCCCGGCGCGGTGAGTGGTGAAATCAACATCCTGTGACAAACAATACAGTCCAACTTGTTCTGGTTGAGTGTCTGCATCTGGTTCTCTTGAGCTTTAGACTTTGTTTAGTCAGAAGAATGCAAGTTCATGCAACAGACACACATGACAATGTTTGTTAAGTTCCTCGGTATCTATTTCTGTCATTATTTTCATTTTAACAGTATATATAACAATCTCCAGCCAAAAAAATTGTGTACCTGTAGATGGATTTAGAGGTGGTTTAACGAGTGGCATCATTTAAGCAGATTTTCTTCTTTTCTAATGACAGACTCCAAACATTCTGTCTTGCTGATGTTCAACTTAAATCTGCATAGATCAAAGCAAAATAAATGCATAAAACTTTAAAACAAGCAGATATTAACTTAAAAAAGTCAAAAACACCCATATTAGCTGATCTAGAAGCTACTTGTCTGCTTTTGTGTGTAGCCTCGCTTATTCAGTCATGACGCGTCTTGCCAGGGTCATAATCCTGCATACCTTCCTACTCTAAGTTTGTTTTTCCAGGACTTCTCAATTGAGCAAAGATTCATTTTTCTTCTCTAATTTACTCTCCCACAGTGCGTGACCAACCACGCCAGGCAAATGGGTATCCAGTCGTCCTTACACATGCCTGATAAAGTGCTCAACTTTGTCAAGGACCATTTCCTGATGGACAGCGTGATCCGCAGCTCACCCCTGCTGCTGAAACGCAGTGTGCGCTACACACAGATCGCCGTGCACAAGATCCAAGGCATGGAGAGAGCCTATGACGTACTCTTCATTGGAACAGGTGCGGCTAGTAACACAACAGCAGCTGACTTTTTGGGGTTTTTTGTTGGTAGTTTTACCATTTTATGAGAAAAATCTTTTGTTTATACATTCCATTTTTAATTTGTTGCCTCTATGCACTTACAAACTTTCCAGTGTCTAAGTCATTTCCACTCATTCTGTGACTTCCAGATGATGGAAAGCTCCATAAGGCCATCAATGCCAATGATAAGATGCACATCATAGAGGAGATGGTTCTGTTTCCTGAGCCGCAGCCAGTGCAACACATTGAACTCGATCCTCAGAGGGTAAGTCACGCTGACGTCTTCTTGAAACTCAGTCTGTCAAGCGATTTTGAAAAATGACTCTAACTTTTTACTTGCCTTGTGACTAGTTAATCTTATATATAATAATCTTATATATAATCTATATATAAATATTTGCTACAAGTAACATTTGTAAGTTGTGTCAGAGGACACAAGCTTTAAAGCCTCTGTTAACTTATGGTGCCCTCCACCTTTTAAATTGGTCTGCAGTCCCTTTCAATCCATTTAACAACTGAGTTATCAACATGTCACAGGTAGACTTACTCACAGTCTGAACACCTGTTCAAGTGTGGTGCAACTAGAATGCTTGCTCACAGCACAAAACAGTGAATGAAATGCTGAAAAAAGCGGCTGTGATGTCACCCATTGGTTTTAGGACTAAAGTTAAAAAGCTTTTTGTCTGGCATTGTGGCTGTCCTGTTGTTTTGGGAGTCAGAAGTGACAATATTTGGACAAGAGGGGAGGATACATATCTCTACCAATAACTGTGTGAAGACAAGCAGACAGCTAGCAGCGGTTCATCAAAACAGCCACACCCTTAGTTTTGCACAACTCTAAGCCTCAATAGAAACAAGTTAAATAAGTGATAAATATAAAAGTTTACCCTGGTACAGTGGTCATAAATGAGGCAGTGACTTAGAGAGACCAAAGGCACATTCGTTCCAGGCTCTCAATGTGTTTATTTTAGTTAATTAATCTGTACTAAGAATATGGAGCATAATTAGTTTAGATTAAGTTACTGTGATACCGTATATTTGTAATGATTATTGTCATACCAGTCTGCATCAATTTCTAGTTAATGTTTACTGATTTCACACTAAAATTAATTTTCAAGTCATAAAAATGTGGAAGAGCCAGATTTACTGCAGCACAAACTGGTTACAGACATTTTATTTCTTTAGTTGACAATTCATTGAGTTTTCCTGTAAGTTATAGCACCGCCTGGAACAGAGTTTATGATCCTCTCTGGCATTTTAGCCTGAGCTAAATTTCATTACCTTTCTCTCTTTATTACATAACGGCCTCTCCTCGAGCCGAAGCAGCCCAACAGCAATCTTATCTGAGATTATGTAATTCTAAGTCCAAGATATTTTTGTGAGTGTATTCTTAGATCCAAATAGGGATATGAAAGACAGACACAATCCACATAATGTTCATCTAATAAACTGGTGGATGAGATGGACTAAATATAGACTGTGTTTCTGGGAACACATGGACGGGCTGTACACCGGAATGAACATCATATTTGGGGTAAAGAAAAATAAAATAAAATAAAAAGCCTCTCTGGATTTGTAGTATTTCTGCACAAAGATATGTACTGCCTGATAATGCATGTACAGGTAAAATGAAAAAGAGGCTGTGTATCAGCCACTCGTTGCCATGTGTTTTAAGCACAATCAAATGAGAGCAGCTGGCCAGAGTTAGTCCTTTGTTTAGGTTACATTTGTCTGTTTATCTCAAGTAATTGTTTCAACATGGTGTCCCTCTTTGAAATCAGAGGTCCATATAACCAAAAGCAGAAGTTCTGTTCCACTTTGCATTCGCTTTAAATGAAAGATTTGTATCAAGCTAACTCAAGCTTTTCTGCAGGGTCTGTTGTTTGTGTCGTCCAACTCTGGGCTGGTGGAGGTTCCTGTGGCCAACTGCTCCAACTACCTGAGCTGTGGAGAGTGTGTTTTGTCCAGAGACCCCTACTGTGCCTGGACCGGGCGGCTGTGTCGGGACGTCAGGATGGCTCCACCTGACAGGTGAGAAGTCACACAAACAGGACCACAAGTTCCTCAATTAATTTGAAATATATACTTTTAATAGATTAATGAACTCACAGCCAATATGTGAGTATTATTTGATATTTGTTGATATTCGTTTATGTCAGTCAAATAAATACAAAAACTCCAAAAAGGAACAATTAGAAACTACTTTAACAAAAAGAAACATCTAAAAATATTTACAGTATATTTACTCTTACAATGTGCCAATAAATACACCCTCTTTACATTGTAATCCATGATTAGAACAAACACTGGGCCTCATGAACAAACATTTTCTCGACTTTACTTACTATGAGAGTGTTTTGAGTCAAATTCACTGAGTATTCTTAAGTCATCTGTTATTGAGGAGCTGCATGTTTGTGATGTATTATCGTTAGCATGATGGTTTTAAATGAAACTAATTGTTTCAAATGTCTTTCTACAGTAAAAGTGATACTAAATATGAGAATCTATAATCTATAAAAGACTATTAGTAAACTGGCAAGCCATGTTGATGTTGATATGATGAACACAATTTTGAGTAAACATTTTTTAGGTCAAAACAATTTTTTTTCCTTGTGTAGGTTATCTGTAGATGGCTCATACAACAGGTCAGGACTATGTGTGTTTTTGGGGTTTTTTTGTACCTAAGAGAAAATTCTAAATATGAGAAAACCAATAAAATGATTAAAGTCCCCTGAACCACTCTCATGTGCTGCTTGAGTCTTTTTGTAAAAGTGGTTCTTGCATGAGAATCATTGTGTTTACACGAAAAAATTCTCTCATCTTTTTTCACCCCAATAGAGGAGTGTGTTTTTGTTTTGTTAAATATGAACATGCACCCAAACAAACACATAAAATACATATGTAAAAGCTTGCAGTCAGTCTTTTAAAAGAGGAATTTTCTGTTTGTCACTCTGAGGAAGTTTTTAAATGACAGGCTTGTAAGAAGAAATGGGTGCTTCCAATACAAGGTGCCTCTCATTACAGCTGACCCTCAGTCTCCTGTTGTGTTTGGTTTGTTTTGTTTTAGTCACTGGCAGCAGGATGTCGAGGATGCCGATACCTCAGCGATTTGTAACAGGATGTTTCCCAGCACCAGATCTGCCAGACCAGCAGCTTCTCGTGAGTGTGTTCTCTGTTTGCAGTCGTCTCTGATTAAAGTGTTGTCAGGTATCTCAACGATACCACAACAACATAAAGGAGTGAGAAGAGGCGATGCCACAGGCACATTATTAGGAAGGCAGGAAACGCTGAGCTCTTTGTGCTTAGAACAATTCAGAGCTGCTGAATAGTGTCACTCATTCATGTAAATTATAGTTTGAAAAATAAGTTTTACAATATGCAGAGATTGTGGTTACTGGAAAGTTAGTAATGACTAACCACCAAATCTTTAAAGGAATAGTTTGACATTTTGGGAGATGAATTTATTCTTGCTCTTGCCAAGAGTTGACCTTGATGAGAGGATCGATACCACTCTTATTCTGTGAGTGTCCATTTGATGTGAAGCTGCAGCCAGGCTATGGTTAGCTTAGCATAAACACAGGAAGCATTTGACACTGCTAGCCTTTCTCTGGCCAAAGGTTGAAACAATTTATGCTTACCAGCACCTCAACCCCGATGTATAACCACAGCTCTTTAATTTTTGTTCTCATCAGTTATTCAGTTTCTCTTCATCAACATTAAAGTAAATACAGCATGTAAACTTTCAAGCTTTACAGTTGCTTGTAGGGATGTTTTTTAAGTCTGAACAATGAAAGGCTAGCTGTTGCCCCCTGTTGCCAGTCTTTTTGTTATGCTAAGCTAACCATTTGCTGGCTGTAGCATTGTATCTAACACTTTCACTCCTCCCAACATGTCTTTTAACTAAGCTTATTCCATATGTACTTAGTAAAATATTGCTTGAATGAAATCTAAACATGCCTTGAAACAATATTGTTCCTGATTTTGTTTTGTTTTTGTTTGTTCGTCTTATAGGTGGCTCCCATTGCCAGCTCATTACAATCCCAGCTAACACATTCAGGGTCCTGCCCTGTAAGCTGCGCTCCAACCTGGCACAGAGAAGGTGGCGTTACAGTGACAGCGCCAGCCAGTTCCTCTATGCTACTCCTGAGGGAAACCTGGTGGTTGTGGCTCAGGCCGACCGTATTGAGACCTACGAGTGCTGGTCAGAGGAAGAGGGCTTCCGTCAGCTGTTGGCCAACTACTGTGTAAGAGCAGAGCCCCGCCAGGAGAGCACCACTCTGATTGGTCACTCACGCACACCGCACATTGAGCGGGAAGAAAACATCATCAATCTTCCAGGCGAGTCTCGTTCTGAGCAGGTCCACACAAAGACGTACTGGAACGAACTGATTGTGGTGTGCGCCCTGCTCGCGTTCTCCCTCGTGGTGTTCTCCCTGTTCGTCATCTACAGGAATCGAGATCATATGAAGTCCATGCTGAAGCAAAGCGAATGCCCCAACATGCAGCAGAAGAAGCCAAGGATTGTGGGAAAGCCTGCAGAGAGCTTACCCCTGAATGGTAACAGCATCCCTGTTTCCACCTCTGATCACAAGGGCTACCAGACGTTAAATGACAACTACATCTGCAGCACGCCCACCCATGAGTCCTCGCCGGACAACAGCAAGAGTTTCTCCGAGTCCTCTGACAGACGACCACTTAACGTGAAGGAGAGCCACGTGGAATACTCTCCAACCTGCCCTCGGCCCAGAGTGAGGCTAGGCTCCGAGATCAAAGACTCTATTGTATGAGAGCACAGTATTCACTAAAAAGATGCCACCCTGTATTTCCTTGAAGGATACAGGCCACTGAGCAAAGGAGAGGAGACCCCCGACATCCTTCTACATCACAGCATCGTTTTTATTTTTTAGCCATCTTTGTCCTGTGATCAGTGCGGAGGTCATTTCGTTTAACCATTTCCACTCTGAAGTCAGAGGTTGGTCCGGTTTGGGCAGGAAGAGGAAGTGAGAAAATAAACCAGTTTCAACCAGGATCACAAACCGTGGCAGCTGCTAAGATTAGTAATAACACACACCTTGTTTGAGGCAGTCTCGTGGCCACTGATGTGTGTGAGTGTAGGGCTGGACAATATGGGGAAGAAAATAATAACACAAATATAGGATCTTCTTCCAGTATCAGTATTTATCACAGTATCTGTGTAGTTATGCAAGAACCAACATAAAATTATCTTTTGATGTCCATCATATGATGTAATACTACTACTACTAATAATAAAAAAGACCATGAATAATAAATATTGATATGTTGTCCAGCCCTATTTGAGTATGTATAAATTTGAACATGCTCTGCAGAAGATTGACGCCACTGGGTCTACACTTATGTCAGTAGCACATCAGAACAAAGCTACAGCTACATGGTGACCAAGCATTCAGGTTTAGGAGACTATAATACACGTAATACCTATTCATTATGATTCACACACTATGGAGGCAAGTCAGCTGCACATTTGTTCACTTTGCTGAATGAATGTGATGACTGTATTGGGAGAATGATGACGACGGTTGAGGCAGACCAGGAAACTACACCACACCTTGGTAAAAAATGAGCCCTCAGAACAAAAAAGTGGATAAAAGGATAGTAACTTTCAAGAAAGAGGATCAAAAATTGTGTTCATAAATTATGTTCCGGGGCCTGCATACTGACATTTACCTCCTGAATGTACACTGTTGTTCATAGGTCTGTTTCCCTCTCACATTACTGCACCATGGACAATAAGGTAACTCTACATCTCTGCTCATCTGGGACAGCCCTGTTCTTCAGTATTGACCTGCAATTACCAGAATGGGCTCACAAAATGACACAGAAACCCCTGGTTTTGAGGCGATTATGGAGAGGAGAGCGGACATTGTACTGTCAGTCAAAGTGGACATTACAAACACAGCCAAGACAAAAAAGGGCAACATCCACACCTCTTCCTTGTTCAGGGCGGCACGGAAATCATCATGTGCACTGTGCCAAACAACGAAAACTAACTTGATTGTCTTCTCTTAATGCAATAGTGCCATTCTCTTATGACCACTCCCATGCTTTACGTTAGCGTTGATCACTGTCAAAGAGCACACGGTGATGGAAACAGAGGTGAGTTTCACAAAAAGTAAAGTGGCACAAATAATAAACAAATGTGAAGTGTGATGTTGGTGATTTCTCTAGGACTGTTAGCTCACAACAAATCTTTTAGACTGTGTTGGGCTAAATAATTGACTGTCTTGTAAAATCTGAACTGGGGCCAAAGGGTAATTCATGGAGATTTCTTCATGTGAAAACTTGTCTTATGATTGTGAAAGAAAAAATTCCAGTTTTCATTCAGCTACCATCCAAGAATTATATGCCTTCTTAATACACACTGAAACATATAGATACAACTAGTTAAAGACCTATTGAGCTTGACGAGCGCTAACAATAGAAACTCTTTACGTGCTAATTAGCCCACTCAAAATGCAAATGTCACAGAACAACTAATAACAACTGTCTCTGTAGTGGAGAGATAATACTTAGTGGTCTCTTATCCACGCTGCAGCTGTACTATGTATACTGAGAGTGCTGTATTAGCTCAATGTAAGCTCCCCACATTTCTTACATTCATGGAATTCACCGCACTCAGTCAGATGTCAAGGCAAAGTCAATGTGAAAGCACAAGTAATCAGGGTCTTAAATACTAACAGGTTTGCACATGTCAGTAAAATTGGAGCGAATTGTAAGAAATGCAACTACTGAGAGACAGAAGGTGTGGCTGCTAAGGAAAAGGACTTTCAGAAATCAGCTATTACAGGGACCAGTGCAGCCATCACAAACACTCTTGCACCCACATGCTTAGACTTTTGAGACTTAATAAGCAGAATTGTCCAAAGATGTAGGAAGCTGATGTTGTTGTTGTAAATCTGAATGACAAACATTTACATGGCCATAGGGTCAATATGGCTCCACATGTCTTAGAATACAACACCAATTCACTGCATTGATCAAGTATGCCTACAGTATATATCCCAGTATCCTACAGAATAAACATTTTGCTATTTCATACACTGAGCAGATGACAAAATGCTATGTAACTGCTACAAGTTGACAAAGTAATTGCACAGCGTACTGCGAAACAGTGGTCAGTGTTTCTTTTTTTCTTTCGTTTTTTGTTGTGTATATACAGTGTCTGTGCTTAATATTGTGCGTTTTTAAGGGACCTTGTGCAAGATGTGTTGTAGAGATAGTCTTGAAACTAGAAAGTGAACACTGCTGATATTTTGTTTCATAGTGCTTTCCTGCCTACTTCAGCATTCATTTCGACTCTTGCACAGAATACTGCACATTTCTCATCATGCTGTCAGTACAGCACCTGGGCTGGTTTTTATCAAGCATGTCAAAGCAGGGAAGGTATCTGTTTTTATTTTCATGCCATACTGAATTAAAAGGATTGTTATGAGATTGTGGGAAATAGGCTTATTCATTCCCTTTCCCAGAGTTAGACAAGAAGCTCATTGACACTTAGCTTAGCATAAGGACTGTTTCAGACACAATCATGGTTTATGAGCAGGTGTTGGAGAGTTGGCTAGTTTGCAAATGCAATAAAAACTTTGGATACCCTCGTGGCAGGATTGTTCAGCTCTTATCACTTTGATAAGATTCCAGCTGAATGCCCATCACAGCATGGGCTAGGTTGCAGTCCTCCAAAAGGTGAATCTTCTTTAGCATTGCTGCCATTGGGAGTCTGCCTTTTTTTCACAACCTCCCTCAGGTTACATTGCTATAGTGTAATCCAACTACTCAGTTTAAATTGAATCTGCACTGCCACTTTTTTTTATCTGAAACAGCCCTTGTGACTGTAATTGGGGAAAAAGCTAGCCAGGATTTTGCCAAATATAAGAGAGATCATGCAGTGAAATCCTGGAGTCTATTCCTAGCCTTGAGAGAACCATTTGCGACTCCAGGAAGTCACTTCTCCCGGCCAAGAAAAAGTCCTCCTCTACAACCACAACCTGTCATTTTTATTTGTCAGCTTTAGAGTAGCTAGTAGGGAGATTTTTTAACCTTTCGACATGGAGTCTTTTTGCTAAGCTAAGCTAAGCTAACTGGCTGTTAGCTGTAGCTTTGTGTTTACCACAAAGAAAGTGGTAAACAAGCAGAATTTCCTAAAAGGTCAAACTATTTCCCATGATCTTGTTTGCTTACTTGCAAACAGATACTAACAAAATAATCCACAGCATAACCAATGTATAGCAAGAAATAAACACATTCTACAGGTTGTTCAAGCCTGGCTAAGACAGTTTTTCCAGGCGATACAATCCCCTCGTGTGGCTGAATACCCTGCTTTGAGATGCTTGATGGATAACCTCACAACACATTTCCAAAATGCCTTTTGGACATCAAGTTGTTCTGCCTTTAGCCATGTGCCACATTGTAGACCACCCAGCAGTGACCTCACCAACAGAAACATGGTGAATGGTGTGATTGTAGCCCTCCATGGGCACACTTGACCCCAGAACACAACATGGGTCAATAGTAGATTTACAGATTCACCCAAGCCACCATTAACTTTACCTGCAAACAATGATACTGGGAGCTGCTCAAAATCTGGTGCAATTCTGCAGCCTTTGCTTGTGTAGAGATACTACACAAGAGATACTGTGCACATGGTGAACATCTGTCTAACCAGGCCAATATTCAAGATTAATAATGATCACTAATTTTAACTGATGTACAATACCATCTGACCTTAATCGCTAATAATGCCAAAAAGGTCAGGGCTGAGTCACGAATGCATAGTTATTAACAATGAGCTTTTCATTAAAAAGCAAATGCTGCCATATTGATTGATGCTTAATTTTGAGTGGCTCCTCAGTAATGCAACATACTGTACTGGACATGAATGTAGCCAACTATATCACATTCTGTAGAACATCTACAGCAGAGTATTTTCCTAAAACAGCTTAAGTAGGCAATCCATTGCAGTTTTCTAAGATTTTGTTTAAGCGGTCATACTACAAAGAAACAGCACAAGAGAAGTAGTTCATCATTTGTGCTGCACGATATAGAACTGCAGTAAGAAGCGAGCACAGCTTCAGCCCCCCATATTGGTTCAGCCATGAGACACAGCAACAGCTTTGCCTCAGCATATACTAAACACCATAAGCTTAGTTGACTGAATAACTATTAGACAAATGTGGTCTTGCCTGCATGATTTCTTTTTTTTATTATTATTATTATTTGTTGTGTAAAAATAACAGTGTGAACTGTATTTTTTGTATCATTGAGATTGTGACTGTTGTTTTTATTATATTGTACATAAAAAGCACTTTATTTTAATTTTTTAAGATAAATGAATAAAATACATGTTTTGACACATGCGTGTGAGTCCATTTAATCCTGAAAATTCCCATTAAATCTAAGATGTTTGCATAGGGAGAAGGAAAGAAGGTGACATTAGCTCAATTTTTTATTATTAGATGTGAAAGCTGAAATTTCATATGAAGGAAATTTAGCTGTGGGTGATAGTGCATCAAATATTGTAAGAGAGCTTGTTTTTTTAAAAAAACAATAATTAATGTTCTTTACATTACATGTATTTTTTAAAATCAATAACAACATAAGATTCATTATAGATATGAAATCCCCAATCTCCTCCAAGACAGCCTCTGTTTTCTTTTAGAGAGTCTTTTTATTAAATGGAGTAAAGCCCACTTTATGTGTTTTGTTTTAATTGAATAAATTATTAGCACAATTTCAAATCCAAATTATTAAGGGATTAAATAAAAGTGCATTTAAATAATGGTATTTGAAAGTTTGTTTTAAAAAATTGGAAATTAATTGTTCTTTTGTTTTTAGCTTTGAGACGATGCTCACATTAATTGATTACTATCATTTGTTTTTATTATGTGTCACCCTCACTGGCTCATCCTTAAGATGCTAGGGGACTGCTGACTGGAAAAAAATCTGCCATATTCATGTGAATATGCAGTTTGTAGATTTATTTGTATTGTTACTTTAAGTAGGATTTAAGGTTTATATAGGTCACTGAGCCACACTAAACATCTAAAACTCTGATCGGCTCTTCCTCACAACACTGATAATGATGGCAAAGAGAGGGACTTAAGCTCCCCACACTTACTTACAGTAAATTAATTTTGCTGCACACTGGTCATGGATACACACAGTTTCAGAGAGCAGCTCTGTCATAAACATCAGCCTTGTGAATCAATACATAGTTATTTTTGGACACAGTGTGTAGCTGCCATCCAGTGCGGAATGATATTTACTCAGTAGGGACTCTGTGTCTCACTGCTGCTCTGTTTGGAGATGGTACAGCACAGGTCAAGACTGGGTTAAGTTTTCTTTTCAGTTTGTGTCTTTGATGTGGACTTTGAATGCTAAACAAGCACAAAGTGATGAGAAAATCCCCTGGAATCAATCTTAAACTCTCCAGAAGCACTGTCCTTTTATCAAACCAGACCTCATTTAATTCCTGGGTCAAATCCACATCGTGATTACTTCATTATCAACCACAAAAAGTCTTTTACAAGATCTATGCATGCCCTCTCTCACAACCTGGAGCTGATTACAATACATCTTTAAATGCATTCTTTTTAGAACAGTTAGGCACATTATTTTTCCTCATTTTTTCATGACTACAGCTGCTGCAAACATGATGCAACTTTTAATGTCCTCTGACACTTGCGTGCTTCATATCACTGACCTTCATTTGCACAAGACACCTGCCAGAACCCACCCTGTTTGTATGACTCAGTTTAGCATTATATAAAGGCCACATTACAGATGGTCTCTTCTAAGAAAGGGAAAATATATCATCTGTCATTATCATGTAATGACAGATGTTTTCTAACCGTTCAGGCAATGGTGAAGTGGTCAAAAGAAACCAGAGCGAGTGCTGTTTTTGAATGTAAATTTTTACCATCTGGCCTCATAAACAACTGCCAGAATCCTGCTGGAACATATTTTATTCTCAATCTCTGAAAATATCAAAACCAGGTTTATTATTACTCAGCGTTCACAGATATTGACACCTGCAGCCAAATGCAACACATTAGGCACTGATGCTGTTTCCTGGGGCAATATATTGTATGTATAACAAGTCTTCTGGAGTTCTATCAAAGCGCTAATTCTAACATTTGTATGACTGAACAGATTCTGATTTAATGGAAAATACTATTTAACTTGTTAAGTGACAGAGAGCACTTTGTGAAATGACTTTAACAAGCAGTTGGGATTCTAACAGTTTATGCAAAATGTGGTGTACTTTCAGGGTCTATTTTAGGACCCTTAAACTTTGTCAACATCTATGAATGATTTTGTTTTTAGAGTGTTTGCTTATAATACCAACATGGCTTCATCATGTATGGATTTAAAAAGTTAAATAAGTAGTATTAGTATTTTAAGGAAAGGAGGAAGATTACAAACCCCTGTCACATCACTTTACCTCTGTGATCAGATATAATGCTTTTGTATAGGGAATAAGTGCTAATAAATTTGTGACATCTATCTATTAAGGCATAAGTTTGATGTGTTAAAACTTTGTATGCAGAGTCCTAAACTTGGTCAGATACAAACTTAGAGATATAGTTTGGAGGAAGTAAATGGTGATGTTTGCTGTTTAATTGATCTCATTGGAAAAAAATGAGCTGGGGTGGATTGCACCATATATGAACTGTAAGATACTGACTTCAAATCACAAATGAGTAGGTCTGTGCTTTTCTGATATTTTTAGTAGGGCTGTCAATCGATTAAAAAAAATTAACTAATTAATTGCAACAGTACTCTGTGATTAATCGCAATTAAAATACTGATAATATTGAAATTATGTGCCCCTTCCTGCAGAGAGGCTACTGTCTATTTATAAAAATTTCTACACATTAAATTCCTCAGAAATAAAAATATGGTG
>JAPZDY010000001.1:21599501-21609873 GCA_029783645.1 Ctenochaetus hawaiiensis | reverse complement strand
CGGTATCGGCCGATCCTCAAGGCTGCAGTATCGGTATCGGATCGGTATGTGAAAAAGTGGTATCGAGCCATCCCTAGAAAGTACTCGTTAGTTTAGCTTAGCTTAGCATACAGAAAACAGAGTCTAGCCTTGCTGGCTCTGAAAGGTAAGAAAATCTACCTACAAGCACCTCTTAAGCTCATTAATCGACATAATATCACACTGGGTAAAAGTTAAGATTATAAACATCATTTTGCTGTTTTACATGGGGTTTTGTCCTTGACTATATATTGGTCAGAAGCAGTAACTTCCTGTAGTCTTTAGGCATTCAGCAAAGGCCAAGAAATAAGCTGGCAAATTTCACAAAAGTTAACCAACTATTCCTTAAAGATTGATTCTCACAGCTTAAACTTAACAGTTTAAAAGGTAATGATAACTTAAACACAGCATCAATAGAAGAATTGATACTGTAATATCTAATATTTAATATCTACCAATAAAATTAGAATCTTATTAGTAGATATTTACAAACATCAGATTTCATTATTGTTTGGTCAAGCTTGTCAAAATGGAGAAGCATGAGACACACACCTTATGGTTGATGCATGTACCTCCTGTCCATTATTATTTATAGTATTACAAGAGACAGTCTCTGTGTTCACACTGTGGCTATCGGCCAGTTTCATGACTTCTGGCAGCCATTATTCATTGTGCTGTCAATATCTAAGTGGTAGCATCAGTGTATTCTTTTCAGAAAAACAGCACATTGTGCTGCCTTCATCCTCAGCATAATGAAACGGGAAGAGTACATATAACCTGAGAGTATATGTATCAACCACATGTTGAGCGCAATAATTAAACATAGGGAGGATCCTGTAAACACTTTCTTCTAGTGCATACTGGGCTAAAGGTTAAGGTTAAGGTTTCTATGTGTCTTGGATAATTGAGCCGCCAGGATTTGCTACAGCTGAAGTTTGAAGAAGGTATAATCTGGGGAAAGTGGGATTTTGGATACTCTCTGAAAGTTTTTGTTCAGGCCAGCCGACAAAAGATGGGTTTTTAACCTTGTTTTCTAACAGTGGCCCTCCAGAGTCTCACACTTGAGCTACTGAGTATACACCGTTGGCTGCTGACCTTGTAATTAGAGGGTAGGACTGCTGTAAAGTGGTGGATCTTGGAGAGAACAGGGAGATTATAAAGCCCAAGCCTGAACTCTAGTTGCTTTTCTGCCCTACTGAGCTCTAAGCCATGTGTGCCAGTGGGACATAAACCTGAGGACATACTATATAAACCCTCATACGGATGTAATGTCAGCAAGCCTTTCAAGTGTAGTGCAACTGGGCTTAATCAGTCAGTTATCAAACCTATTTTGGTGCTTAAAACCCTACTTTTATTGTCATTCTCATGTGCCTTTTTTGTTTCTACTATATAATTCTATAATTCTACTATAAGGTCATTTTAGATAGACACGGATAGGTTTTATTTTAACTATATATCTGTTTGTTATTATATACACACAGTATGTTACTAAAGCTTGATTTTGTGCAAATATATACATAGAGTTTGACTGCCTAGATTAAATGACTAATAACTTCTTTGCAAAAGGTAATTTGGGACCATATTTTTTCATATGTAAAGCCTAGCAACCACAGTACAGTGTTGTCCATCTTCTCTTCAATTAATACTTTGACACTGGACAATTCAACACTGTAAATAGGAGAGCAACAGTTGCTGCTACAACAATGCATTTCACCCAGTGTTCTCCTATCTCAACAAATTCAGCAAACGAGACAAAAACAGATGGGGCTTCTTGTATGAGTTTAATTAAATGAGCTGACTTGCATCTTTTCTTTGCATTCTGATTCTCATTACCACTGAACTCCTCTCTTGCTCTGTTTAAAGAAAAACTTTGCCAGAGCTCTCAGTCTGTTGGGCCTTATGCTTGAATTTAAGTGAGATCTACCCAAAGCTGCAAGCAGAGCAGCATGGATGATAGCGGATAAGGTTTGAATTTTCTTGAGTTTAGGCAACTTGCTGATTCTGCATTTGTTCCTCATCGCTATTCAGCTCCTCAGCTATTTCCCCTACAATCTATGATGGAAAAAAAGCTATACTGGTGACTTAATTATACGCCCTGTAATCTGAGAAGTGAGGATTTAAACTCGGTGGACTTCAGTAAGTAGACACACAGCTTATTGACTAAATAGGCTGAGCTTTAACTTACCAGCTCTTTGAAGACTATGAAATATCAGCAATATATGCACTTATGTCAGAGGACTACAATTGAATGCTCCTCAAAGGCAGTTCTTGAGTGGGGTGTGTGTGTGTGTTTGCTTTGTTTCATTGGATTCATCTTAAATTGATTCATGACCCACATCATTTATGTGAACATTTAACTGATTTAAGCAAAGAGAGCACATAATAATAAACAACATCGCCAAATAAGCCAAACACAATTATACTTCAATTGTTCTGACAAATCCAACATTGACCAAAATACAGTTGAAAAAATACCTTTGTGTATGCTTCCACCTAGTGGTGAGAATGCCTCTGCAGTAATACACTGTCTGCTGGCACACTTACAACATTATATTTGGCAGACTCCAGTGTTACTCAACACTGATAGAACACAGATGTATCCTTTCCTTAACCGCAAATTATGTGGGAGGATGTTATATCTTGTGCTTTTTTGTTTTGGTATTTTAGGAAAAATAGAACGTCTTTAAAGAGTTATTCTGTTATACTACTATTAGTGTGCAAGCAATGTAGTCATGTAGCCAATACTGTTGAATTTTATTATATGTATGTAACTATGTTCACACGTGTCATTTGTTGGCAAAGTCTTTCAGTGGTTGTTCTTCATATGCAGAAGGTTTCCTCTCTGCAGGCTGCTTCTGCAGAGTGAAACTTATCTGGTTTGTGTACTGCAAGAGATTTCCATGAATTTCTACATATGAATTTGTACATGGCACTGTGTTCAAAATAGCCTGCTCTGTTTTTATGGGATGCACACATTGCACAGTTGATGGCAAGAGGCCATTAGCATACTGTAATGTACCCTTGATTTAAAGATACGAGCAGTTCATCCTGTACAGCCATCATGTTGATAGCATCCTATCACAGAAAGGCTTACAGAAAATGTAGTGGCAATCTCTATTTAACGATTACAAACATTCTTCATTTGCTTTTCCTAAGTTAATTGATTGTATATCTGGATTCTTCACAACATAAACTAACAAACTAGTAGTTAACATTTTTTTCTTTTTGTTGGATTATTGTGTGCTTCTCCAAAAGACTGAGTTCAAAGGAAGAAGACAATGCTCCTAATTTAATAGAAACTTACAAAGTTATCGAGGAATTTCTCTAATTTTTCTGGTAAACACTCTAAGCATGTACATTAATAAACAAACATCAGAAAATCAATTTATCCAGATCTGTCCAGCGAAAGTCATTTATGGAACTGTTCTTTCTATGCCAGAAAGGTTTGACTACTTATTAGTTCAGTGTAAAATTGTGTTTTATCATCTATCATTTTAATTTATCTTTTGATTCTAGTATATATTTAAATTTCAGTATATGCAATGCTAGTTTATAAGCTTGAATGATTTTTTTATCTGTGAGAAATTGAATCAAGTTATCCAAATACCAGAATACACTGGAATAGCTAGTAATAATTAATTTAGCGATGGTCCCTCATTCCCCTCGGCCATATAAACTTTTCAGTAAATTGCATCCAAATGTAATGCTATGTTTCTAACAAAGGTTTGCCATTCAGTGTTCCCACAACTGATATACAGATCATGTGAAAAAGTTGCACAAATTGTTCTCAAACACCATCATTCAGAGTAACTCAAGTAAGCATGAACTAAAAAGATACACTTTATTTCAAACCAGCAGGGGACATTTTTGTACAAAAATACACAGCTGTTACGTGGATACTTTGTGTCAAGAATTGTTCATCTTTCTCCTGCTGCTCAAACCACTGATGCTCCTCTGCATGCAGCACCAATGTGGGACAACTGCTAACTTGCTCAGACATACTTTTACCAAGTAAAATAACAAATCCAACAAGTAATGTCATTTTCCATAGGGAAGAATGTAGGATCCTAGATTCTTGAATCTAGACAGAAATGACAGATTCCTTCGCATAAATATCAGGAAGAATGCTGCTGAACATGGGATGTTTTTGAAACACTGAGTTCAATTTGTCTCCGACATCATTCTTTACTTGGACTTGGTGCCTCCTTTCCCTCCTTCATCCGCCTTTTTCTGCTTCTGTTGCATTATCTCGGCATCCCTTGGAGAGAAAGGAACATGTAAAGAGAGAATGAACTTTGTTATGGTACATTTTTCTGTAAAACATAGCTCATAGTTGCAACTAATATGACCACCTTTTGAAGCCAATGTGAGATCTGTGAAAAGAGCAAGAATTTATAAAGATTTTTCAGAGAAAAACCTGCTTGCATTGCTTCTTTACCCAAAATGTTCTGTGAAAAGGATTTTCAGCAGCTCGGATATTAACTAGAGAGCTTTACACTCTGCAACTGTATCTGAGAAAATTTAAAAAATTGTTTTTTTATTGTAGGAGAGTGCGTAACGGCATATTCAGGAGTAAAACCATCCACAGAGCCCTATACTCAAGTCATGGTAAAACAAAGTGCTGCACAAATCCATTGCATCTTGCTTGTTAATGCAGATTGCTGCCTACCTCTGCTTCCGAGCAGCAGCAGACAGCCCATCCTCGTTCCTCTTCCCTTTGCTCTGGTCACTGCTTTTTTTGGCATTCTTTTGGCGTGCAAGCTCACGTTGGTTTCCTCCTGTATGTCAGACAAAAGAGAAGAAAAAGCCATGTAAAAGAATAAACGGCACTTCAAAAAACAACACGCCAGGCATGTAAGGTAACGTTGCACCCTCACATCTCTATTTCTGTTCTCAAATGCTCCAAGAACGCAGAGTTTAGTGAATAAACGCATTTATTTAGCGTCGAAAACCTGTAATTTCAAATGACAGACGCTCCGTTCACATGATAAACGGCTGCATGATAGCATAATTAGAGACGGTGCAAAATATGAAAGTAGCCGACGTGGCAGAGGGGCGCTGTGGAGCAGCTCAGACGGCAGCAAAGCGTCTTCCTTTGGACTGACGGATTGTCGAGCCAGTCGAGTATAATTGTGAACAAGCACGAAAGACACAGTCACATTATAGCGGATAAAGAAAAGTTCCGGCGAGTGTGTCATTCTGTAAGCCGAGTTGATGCAAAAACATTCGCGCAATGTCCCTGCCGATAATGGCCAAACAGTAGGCCGTGGCTCAGACTACTACCTGGACAACAAAATGGCCCACTGACGTTAGCTAAGTGGAAACACACACTGTAACACGCAACAAACTGCATGACACACACAGGGGTAGGAGTCTATCTCCTCCGTTTCAACACACTGCAGCAGCACACCCTTTGTCGTAAGCGATGTATACATCAAGGCGACAATAGAAGCATTAATCCTGCGAAAGGAAATGACACTTCTCTTCCAGCAAATAAACCGAACCCGAGTCGGCGGTGGCGTAACGGGCGTCACAAACAACAGACTACATGCAACCCAATTAAGTACATGAATGTCTTACAGTCCAAATATATGTCGATACCCACTGGTCATTTTATTAATCGTCGCTTCTCCCGCCCGAAATCCAAATCTGCTCAGCCAAAGGGCCGTTGGTTCCTCTCTCGTCGCTCCAGTCGCTGTTTATTCTTGGGTTGCGCCTCTGTGGCTCGTACCAAATATGCGCGAGACTTCCGCACGAGAATGAAGCACCAGAACATTCCGGCTCTACCCTGTCTGCACTGCGCATGCGCAGGTCAAGCGAATTTTAGCTCATAAATCTTAAAAGATCAATTCATGATTGCATCACAACAACAATCGTTTTCAAGCCGCTGTGTACAAAATCGAGAATGAATATTTAAACTGAGATATTAATTAATTATGGTGCAGTATATTATGCATGATAGTAACTGATGTAAGAGTTGCAACGGGAGTTTTTATAGTTTGTCAGTTTGTTTGATGATGGTGTATAGCTCCAGAAATCGTCTGAAAATTTTTGATCAAACTCTGATATAACCAACAGAACTGTTGCTGTGATTTGCAACATTAAACTTAGCCCTCTCCTTAAGTGGTTTCCTTCTCTATTGTCATCCTGAGTCAACGCCACATTTTGAGACAGTTTTGTGTTCAGTGTAAAAATGTCGACCTACCTCAAATGACCGTGATTTCATCAGTTTGATGTATTTAGAGTGCCATCTATGAGTGCCTTTTTAATTCAACCTAAATTCAATGAAGTCCAATAACACCTGAACTGCAGTCGCAATTCACATTTCCTTAAAATGTACTACTAATGATCCACTAGGAGGCAGACTATGCCAATGCAAAATCAGAACTGAAAGCACCTGGAGATCTGGGATATCACCGAGATTACTGGTCATTTTGAAAGTATATGTTTACAGTAAAAATTGAGTTATTAAACTGGTAAAATGTTTGATTGACTGTGAACTGTGTACAAGCCTTGTGTATTGTACCAGACAAAACTTAGCCAATCAAAACAATAGCCCTGGGTTGCACCTAGCTGAATTATTTTAAAAGTCACTGCAAGTTTTTATTCAGGTTATAATAAGAACCACACAGTTTTTCCCTTGCAGTTTAAGTTGGTTTATTTTATTGACTGTCTGGCAGTAAAATAGGCTGATGACTGAGTCGTGTCTGCCCTAAAATGAACTTTTACCGTGAAACTATTAATAGAAAAAGACAACACACATAGCTGAACCCACAAGTGCCTAATACACAAGTTGTAACTTTGTTGTCTTTCAAGTGAAACTTCTTTTTGTCTGCTAGTACATTACACATGCTACACGTTTTTTTTTACATGACTGGACTGAAAGCAAGATATTTCTGAAAAATTAACATAATCAGGGAAAATGTTTTCTATTGTCAAGAGGAACTGGATGCATATTCAAGACTGTAAAAGTTACACTGCCCATTGCATCTGAATGAAAATCTTAAAATGTTTTCATAGCAGTGGAAGTCAGCTTGTTGGAGAAGAATTAAGACAGGGCTGGGTTTCTTGCTGAAAGACGAATACTGTATTTTAAGGACATAATTACTGTTTCAATACAATGAGCCATCAAACTACTGCTGTGATTATCTAGCCAACAGTCTATTTTGGTAAAGAATAAGGTCTTCTTTCAATTTAATTATATGCTCTAAGTTTGTTCTGGTCTGCTGCCCTTGCATAGTATTCCTCAATGAATGTTCAGAAAAAAACTGCTTTGACTGATAAAAGTAGAGCCTAAACATGTTTTTGTTTTCTTGTGTTTGTGATGTTTCTTGTTCAGGCCTTCGAGTCAAAATCACTTGCCTCTCAAATATAATGAGCAAATGATTCAGAAATGTGCTTTTGACAGATGATCACTCATCACTGACAGGAATACACAATAAACATATTGTGTGTCATGAATAAAACAGAAATGCTTATTTCTGCACTTACTCTGGCTCCAGGCTACAAATACAATTTGTTTTGTTTTTTTCACAAATGTGACTTGATAAAGAGTCCAATAACTGTATTAAGAAGGGAATGTAGTTGAGTGCTGTGTGGTATTATTTAGCATGAATTTTGAGAGTATAAACTATAACCATCATCTGACATAAATTCCATTCCACTGTTTGAAAGACTAAACCTTATCAAGGCTAAATTGCTTTTTGTCTCATTTTGAAGTGAAGTAGAAAACAAATTTATTGCATATAATTTCGCAATTTCAGTCACAGCTCACAGTGCCATGCTAGTGTTAGACAGTGTCACCACCTTAGTTAAGCATATTAACATTTGTAAACAATTCACTCCTAAAAGCAAAATATGAAAATATATTCCTAATGAACAAATTGAAATATGACCTGATGAGGGTGCCAGTTCAAAATGATGATAATTCGTTCTTCAGGGACCATGCATGTCTGAAGCAAGTTTTAAGCAGAAGGAGACATTTCACTTTGAGTAAGAAATGTGAGACTCATGGTGGTGCTAGAGGAAAATCCAGTGGTTCTGCAAAGTCATTAAGACTCATTCTTTGGGAGACATGAACATCTATGCAAAATTTCACGGCAATCTGAATGTGTCTGGGATATTTTTAGTTGCCTCGAAGTGGTCTCATCAAAGTGTTGCTAGGTTGGTTAAAAATTTTACCTGCTATTGTTACATTAGTTCAACAAATCGGCTTCAAAAATGTGTGGGGTCACTCAAATGAGAAATGTGTAGAATTTATTAAAAAATTGACTTGCAAAAATGATGACCCATCTAACAGTTGCGCAGAAATTAGAAAAGACCTAGTTTTATCAACTGACATTTGTAGTTCAGTCCTGTCCAATTGCCAAGACTTATCAGGACATTTTGAATTACCATTGCCTTTCTACATTTTGTATACTTATATGCATTGTACATATGTGATTTAGTTGATAGTTTTTCTCAAAGGATTGTTATTTGAACTTAATCAAGCCTCAAGCTCTGTGTATGATCACAGATAAAAATATACATCACATTATTTGATTTATAGTTTCAGTCCCTCATCAGGAGGTTAGCTAAGTCCTGATTTCCATTATATTTTTTTCTACATGTAATTTTCTTCCAGCAGTTATAAAATGTTTTCAGCATATAATCCTTTACAGATTGAGATCTTTTTTATTAGCATTTGTAAACTTGTGAATCTAACAGAAAAATTTGAGGATTCAATGCATAATGAGCAATGGCTTTTTCATGCCACTAGCGTGCTGGAGCGTGAAGACTTTAACAGCGTGTAGAACAGCATGTCAAACATTGTGGTCAGTTTATTGGGCTGGTGGCGACACGGGACAACCCAGGAAGTCTGCCTCTGACTTATTTTCCCCACAGCTGCAGCATCCTGCTTAAAGAAAACTATTTTTGTCTCCCAGTGCAATTATCACCACCTGGTAATTTTGACAATGTTGACTGCCTTCGCTTTTGCAAAGCCTTTAAATGTTAATGCTGTCTTTGTGTGACTGCCGCCGAAGCTCCCCATGTCTCCAATTTAATCACATGGAGATGATGGGGAGGGAGAACTTTGTTTTCCGTTCATTTCATACTAAATTTAACAGGGTTATTTTGTATCATAGGAGTCCTTGCCCTTTCATTACCTTCAGCACTTTTCCATACTGACTACTTAGTGATAGACACCCATTCACATAATCACGTGCAAGTAAACTTTTATGCTTGGGCCTACAGCAAGCTTGCATGCATGTTCATCTTTATGTGCTCAGGGATCACTATGTAAGACAAAAGCGATTTCATTTGCTGTTGAAAGGGTAGGAACTACTTGTGTTTCTTTTTGGACTGCTGTTTTTTTTTTTTAATTCAGTCCAAATGGGTGATAGATGATTCATGAAAGCATTGAGCTGTGAGATACATAGGATGTGATGTGAGGACAGGACAACCACCATTAATTTCTCCCATAACACTGGATTGCACCATCGTCTTGCACAAGCTACACTGCACTGTTATGAGCAGTCTTTGTTAACGTTGATCATGAAGTAGTGGAAGCACTGATGTGTGGCAGTATAAACTTGGTGTGACAAGCTGGACGTATGGTGCATTCTTCTCTGTCTCATTTCACCGCTGTCATCCATCACACTGCCACAGTCCTGCCTGCTGCCATGAATGATTGATGGGACTTGCTGATCCCATCTTCTGCTCTGCCTTAATGTCCCTTGTGTCTTGATTGTTGAAACTAATTTTGACATGAGCCTATGAAATTGTTATGTTGTTCGCGCTGTATTGTACATCTATTTTTCTTCTCTACTGAAAACCTCTATTGTTTGACTACTGGAATTTTTTGTAAACTAAAAGTTTGCGTGTTTTTCTTAATGTGGAGCCACTGAAATGCTTTATTTACAAGGATTTTTAGCCAGGCTAATTTTTTTTCTCATAAATTTTAAATTGTTTTTAATAACCCCTTTATCCCAAACCTTTGACTTGAACACATATGTTAATATGTGTATTCTGTATTTAAAAATAATTTATTTTCATATAGTCTCATATGAACTCCACAGCCATGCCAACGGCTTTGAGGATGCAGTTTTCAACTGTGTTGTAAGAGAACAAATAATATGCTAACAAGCTCACAATGTTGATTATTATTAAAGTTATAATGTTTCAATCTTATAAGCATGTTCTCTGTAACAATGACCTAGGTTACTTGCCATATAGACGAGAAATGATGAAACAGTTTAAAAGCATGAAAGAGGAGTTTTGAGTAAGGGTCCTCGGCTTTGTTTAATCTGCAATTTGTTAACAGAAGAGGAGTGAACCAAGATCTAGACATTTTTATATCTGCCTAAGGTATTAC
>JAPZDY010000001.1:21585913-21598786 GCA_029783645.1 Ctenochaetus hawaiiensis | reverse complement strand
GTATATTTATGTGTAGGTCATATAGGACAGGGTGCAAGGCAGTTGTTAAGCTTAGCGAGTTATTCACTGAGGCTGGTTCATTTTCTGTAGCGCAAGTTTCTTGTGTTTACCTAAATTCATATGACGTGGCATTTATGTTAATTACCACAAATATTTTAAATTTTTTCTCCCTCGTTAAGACACAAGTAAAACGTCACTACTAAAATATTAATTTGTACACAAAAAGATGGCGAGTCAGAGCCACAAAGAAGCTTTAAGGCCTACTTGCTCCTTGCATGGATTAAACAGGGATGTGGAGGAGGGAGATTTTACTGTTTTAAGGCAATAAAAGGGGACAAAAGACTGTCTCCCATTCTTCTTTAGTATTTCTGCTCTTGTCACACCTTGTTTTGAGGCCATTTCATTAGAGCCATCATTTCACCTTTTATCTCAGGTCTAACCACTTCGCCTGAAGGGATCTAGTCCACTTGAACAAAAGTTATTCAAGGACAAGAAGGCATGTGAGTATCAAGGTTATTTCTTCTAGAGTGCAGATGTTGCACCGGCTGACCCTGAGCTGTGGAAACACTAAGCACAATCCAGCCAGGGTGGAGATCAGATTGGGTTAAATTTCACTGACAGGACTGTGGATGTAACTTTCTGAAAGCACAGAGAAATTTTTCTTGACTTAAGGATTCCTAGAAGTCAAGTCAGGAGCATGAGAACAAAGGAAACTTATGGAAAAGGCTCCCACAAAAGTCTTACACACATCTTTCAGGATTTGACATACAACACAAAGTAATTGAACTCATCCTAATGTGCTTTGCACTGCTCTGTCAGCTTACTAGCTCCTGTCTGGCTGAGTTGCAATCATTAGTATTTCCAAAGAGGATTCGTATTCTTTGTTGTGGGTGGGGACCTTACCCTTTTAATCCTCTCTGTGTATCACTGCTGTCACAAACACAATAATAGGAACCATGACACCAAGTGAAAACTATGCGATTATCACAAAAAAAGAACAAAATCATTATGAGCTACTGATTTACGATTGTGCATTCCACACACAAATGTTAGATTTTACACAGCTGCTTTATAGTGTGCAGCTAGATGTGATAATATGTTCTCTGATACAGCTTGACTGAATGTTCTTTCACATGGCATGGAACAATATCAGTCATCTAAGGGGAAAATGGCGGTTTTACTCTCTAAATTTATATCAGAGATACACTCCGTCTGTTTTCTTTATTTATATATTTTATGATTTAAAGCATTTTACTAAAAAGAACAAAGACTATAGACGAACTCTTGGTCCTGTTTTATGAATTTTCTTTGCCCGTGTTGTCAATATGCTAAGGAAAATGGGGCTTACGTCAAGACTGGTCTCATTACTGTAATGAAATTAAATCATGACATTTTCCAGATGATGTGTTTTCAAATGGTTGCCAAGGTAACAGCCATTTCTCAGCTAATGTAAGATGTCCAGAACATAGGGATGAGTAGATAACAGTGGATCAAGTTACTCTGACAGTGTTGACTGGTCCAACACAGCGAAAAAAGTCCGGACACACAAAAATCCTAAAATGTCTAAATGTGGATCTCATCCTTCTTTGTTTTCGAAAACATATTTTCTCTCATTTTTTTGTCTCTGTTTTTCATCTCTGTCACTCTGTGGTCCTGCTGTGGATGAGCTCACCACTGTCTCCTGGTTGAGTCATCTTGGTTGGTTCCAGTGACAGACGACCTGACTGACGGCTCCACACTCTGCATGTAAAGTACAAAGAGAATTATTCCATCTCTGTGAAATCCAGAGGACGTGCAGAGCAGACTCACTAAAAACACTCTGTATGCATGAGATGTTGTTGATTCCACTGAGCTCATCAGTGTGTCTCTTACTATTATTTTTTTGTGGAAAACACAATATTTAGTACTTACACGTGCTAGGTAGGAAATGGTGTGACTAAATGGAACTTACAGACATTAAAAAATGTATTTAATGACTGAGATGTTTTAGCTACAAAAACAGTGAGCAACAGCCTGTGATGTCAAGCTTAATTTCAAGTAGAAACCACTGGAATCATTGTTTCCTTAGCTACATTAGTAATGTGGCTCTGTGAATGAAAATGTGGCTTGATCAGGCCACTTTGGTTTAACTAAAATATTTCAACAATGGTTGGATGGATTTTCACCAATCCACCTGAAAATCTATCCACCTGACTAAGCAGATATGTTGATGACATTTGAGGTAATTTATTATTTTACAGTTTGGTCACCATTACCGGTGACTTCTTTCCACACAGTCTGCTGTATCATCTGGTGTTGACATTGAAAGGCGACCAAATGCGTTAAACAAACAGGTGTGAACATTGTTGGAATACTGTTTTATGTGTGGTCATTTAAAAATACAGAGCTCAACAAAATTTTTAACATACGTCTAATTATTTTTAGGGTTAGTCTTTGCCATGTTCTTGCTGAAATTCTACACATTGTGTGTTTAAGTCCACATTTTTCTCAGGCTTACATTGATCATTAACACAAAATTGTTTTGAATAGGATTACTTTATTTTTCTGGTTGCTAATAAAAAATTGACTTGTGTAAATCATTTAGACAGTAAATAAAACATTTAATCTTTGCACAAATTAGTAATAAAAATGTTCAGCGTGTTCCCAGAAGAGTGACACTAAAAGTAGAACCCATCTGTGGGAGTGTCCACCATGGCAACTTGCCTTTACTGGGCCTCAATTAGCTGTGTGGCAGGACGCCTGGGAACCCCTTACCCATCTTGAGACAGGGCTCCTGAGGCTAGAGCAGAGGGGAGGGACTACAGCAGACTGAATCTGTGCAGTAAAGCCCGTTATTGTTGGTCTGAGGTGTGACAAATATCCACAGTGCCTTTCCCTGAGAGGACAAGTGGAGACAAATATTATGAAGGGTGGAATTAGATGCAGCTTGCTCCTTCAGTCTTGTTCCTGCTCCCAGGGCTCCTGCACCATAAAAGCCTGTGTAATGTGGATAATGATGATTACTAAACACAGTCTCTGTTGTGTGGGAGTTCATTATTTCATGTCATTTGAATTTTACAAAACAGATGTTACATATGACTAAGCTAAAAGTGTGTTGAGAATACACAAAATTCATTTTGGTTTGAAATGTTGAATGAAATAAAATCTGCACATTGTATGTTTAACTAAGAACTGTATTTACCAAAGAATTAGCACAACACTGGCACATCATCATACTGACAAATAAGTAGATATATAATAAGTTAGTGTGATTAATGTTAGCAAACAGTTGGTTATTTACACATCCTGTCACACCCTGTCGACACGAGGGCAAAATCATTATTAATTTGGAGTCCTCTTTGTTTCTGCCTGATGAATGTAAGTGTAACCTGCTTTCACCTTTCAGCTCCATTGTGATTTCTGCCAACATCAGACTCTCAAAGAGCTACTCAGTGCTTTGGCTTGCTCACATGCTAGCTGTTAACTTTTTCTGTTTAATGTCTGTTGCTGAACAAGTCATGATCAGTCAGTTTTTAGAGCTTTTTATCAGTGAAAACAACAGAAACAATGTTGACATCAGAGAACCAAAACAGTAAAATCTTGAGCCATAAAATCAAAATGATCCTCTGTAGAGCTGAAGCTAACTAACTAGTTCTCTCTCCACAAGTGATGCCTTTCATGTCACACATTCTCAGTAGACCTAAAGTAAATGTAAAAATATTGATCATAGAAGCTTTAATTTAGCTCACTTACATGTGTTCACACAAACATGGTACCGCATGCACTATAGTGCTTTAGGTTAAACAATAGTAAATTTATTTACCAAAAGCAGTGGTGATTACCCCAAACCAAAATGACCTTAAAAACTAAATATTTGCAATACAAATGGTTGAAATGGTTTCCACTTTTCTTCAGCCTTTCTTCCTCCATTTTTACTTTGTCTCACATTCAAACCATCTTTAATCCTCCTGTTTCTCGCTTCTTTTTGGAAGTGCAGTGCAGCTGTGGCAATGTGAAAACACCTGCCATGAATAAGATGCGTCTGTGTCCTGAGTGACTCATCGGGACCCTTAAAGAGCTGCAGGGAAACTAAACCGAGCCGAGTGACTGTAAGCCCCCACAATAAAGCTTGTGATGAGACAGCTCCAATCATCCATCTGAACAACAGGCACACAGTGAGTAGCATGAAACTCTGAGATAAGACACCGTGCAACTCTTTTGTATGTTTCCAGCCCTTTGACTTTCAAGTGTGATTACCTGGTCGTAAATACATAATACAGCTCTTGAAAGAGGTGATGACTTTAATCAAGCTTCAAAGGGGACTGCATCATGTGGTAGTCACACACTCACACACATACACACACACACACACACACACTCACTCACTCACCATCACTCACTCACTCACACACACACACACACACACACATACAAACATTCTCTTGTTCTTATAAATACAGAAATGTGTCAGTTACCCAGGAGGCTGGTGTTCAAGTGGTGCACTGACTAATAATTCATCTTTGCATAACTACTGACCAAGACTGGGTGAAAATTACTCATCATGTGGATGTAACTTGGCTTTCATTGTTGCAACATCTCAGATCAGTTTTTTACATTCTGGCCTGTGCTGGTTGGTGTACCACTTTGGTTCAGACTGAAATACTGGAGCAACAAAGAAATGGTGTCCTGACTTTTAACAGGTCAAAAGCTTCATTTACTCTTTTAAATTTATTGTTATTTCCACCAGCCTCAGCTGAGTTTTGCATTTTAGTCTTACTGCCAAATCTTAGTTTAAATGTAGACCATTTAAAGTAACGTGGTGACTATGGAATACATTACCTATTAAACATTTTTATGTAAGCGTTGTCATTGTGAGCTTGTTAGCAAACAACTGCATTTATCCAAAACACCACCGTATCTAACTACAACCTCAAGGAGCTGCTTGTTTAAATGAGAATTTATTGCTTCTTAAAACTTGTCTAAACCAAGATTGAACCGGTTTATTTGGATCATATTTCCTCAGAAATATACTGCAGATGCATTTTAAACTCCATCTTATTTTGATTTTAAAGGCAGTAGATTCACCAGAGTGTAAAATCTGGTCACTACATTACCCTGCTCCATCAAAACACGCTTCCAAAGACACAGCCCCTTCCTGGTCCCTTGATATAAATGCTTCAATAGTCTGACATCTGACTTTTATTGGATCGCTCCGTCACTGTGCCCCCACTGTGGTTATGGGAAACGGGTCTGCACCCAATTACCCAATCCTGTTCCACTTGCAGGCGTCAGTCATTGTTGTCTATTGTTCGCGGTGAGAGCTGTATACGCCAGACCAGACCCGAGTATATTTTAATCAGAAATTGCCCAATTATGCTCAATTATGCTGTAAAAGCACAGACATTAACCATCCCACTACTACAGGGATTTTGCTGTGAGGAAAGTGTGGTCAGGATCTACCGCTGGAGCATTATGCACTAAACTGTTTGAAGACAGGGAAGCAAACAGAAAAGGGAAAATGGATGGGAGGCTGGCAGAAGGCGATGCAGAGGCAAATATTCTGTTTGATTGCAATGTTCAGACCCAAACAATTAAAAGCACCTTTTCAGATACCAACAACTTTCTGAATATTTAGAGGGTTGATTATATGTAGGAACCACAGCTCTGCAAAACACTGATGTTGTGAGGATGTTTTCCAGGTTTGGACGGCACAGAGCCGCTCTTGTTTGACTGCTGTCTCCTTTCATGCGTGCAGTGATCAGTCACACCTGTACAGTCACTGTAAAACTGGTGGCTGTAAAGGGCCTGTGATCTCAATAAAACACCAAACACCTGGGTCCGCTTAGCAACGAGTGTATACACGCATGTGTGTGAGCGATGGCTCAGACACGGAGGAACACAAACACACACATGTTCAGTGGGAATGAAAATCTGAATCCAAAGTCTGATTGTGTTTCTTTGTGGGAAAGTTTGCACCCACCTTTACTTTGAAGACAATGAAAACAAATGTGCAGCCTGTGAACATAATCCATGGACTTAGCTGAGTAAATCTGCTTCTCCGAGGTAACTATGACCATGTCCATATTTTTTTTTATTTAGAATTTTTGAAGACAAGTCTTTATTAGTTCAAGTTCAGCCACTGTACTTTCCAGTCTGTGCAATTATCAGGAGAAGTGTTTTGGTTTAATGTTATCTTATTGAACATTGTGAGTCTTAATTTTGACACAGCTTACTTTGAGTCTCATCTGCACAGTTGCAAGCTTTGTCCTTGGACCCAAATTTAACAAAACATGGTAGAAATTTGTCATGGTTAACAAAGCAAAAGATATGGGCTTTTCATGTTCCTTAAAGCAATGGTTTGAGATTTTGGGAAAGAGTTTAGCAAATATCAATGTTACATGAATATCATGATGAGAGACTAGATATCATCTCAGATTTTAAATAATGTCATATCATTATACAGTGTAAGTGTTGTCTTTACCTGGTTTCAGAGGCATTACAGAAAAATAAAATTGTTTTTGATTTTGTTTTTAACCCAGTCCAGTAAGTTCAAATGTACTAGACTGTCCCAACTGTTGTAATATTTGATTTTGCTCACTTATTCATTATAGCCACATAACTGTTGATTCTTTACCAAATATCTTTTTGTGTTTCCCCGTGTTTTCAGTCTTTATGTTAGGCTAAAGCAATTGGCTGCAAACTCTGGCTATATTTTTACTGAACAGACGTGAGAATTTGCACGTTTTTTCATCTGTCTCCAAAAAAGAAGGCGAATGCTACACGTATTTTTTCAATGTTAAACTATTCTTTCAAGACCACAGATACTGACAAAATTTAATTTTTGGTTTACGTTCTGTGGGTTTTACAGATCATACAGGCCCCTCCAACAACAGCTCCCAGTGAGCAATAGAGAGGTCTTTGGGCCTGTGTGCTGCCAACATGCCTTGCAAGTAACACACAGCCTTGAAATTCCTTCGACTCTCAAACACAGAAGCCTTTAAGTGCGGCTGCATGAAACAAGGTTAGAAACCCTGACTGATTTTTACTCTCAGGCTTTTACCATACCATACCATACACCACACAATACAAATCACCATCCAGTCATGTTGTTTTGTTCATTTTACCTTTTAAACAAAAATTTAAAAACACTAAATTAATCTCATTTTCACTTTAGGTTTTCCTTCTGATGGGCAAATTCTTTTGTAAGATTAAACCACCAGTGTTATACTTTCATGGCTGATAGCTGGTGGCCTATTCTTGAGAAGCTGAAAAACTGCCTTAAGATATTGTTGTTATCAATCCTAACAACAGTATCTTAAAGCAATGCCCATTCATCTCTAAATGTGATATTTCAGTCAACTCTTTACTGCAATCAACAACTGTTAACAAAATATTTACTGCCTGAATGTTTTTGTGGTATCTGGACTTTTTAATGCTGGCCCTAATATTGCATCACAGAAAATTGTTATTTTTAATTCTTATTCAAAATCCTGCCCAACAAATTAAGGAAGATGTTCCAGCCTGTGAGGGACCATCATAAACGTGCTGTTTAGTTTGATTCCAGGCGAAGCGTCTCACATAAAAGGCAAAGAGCAACCTGATACCTTTCACAAAATCATAAGTGTTTCCAGGCTCTGCCAAATACACCATCCCTACAAGCTGAAATAACTGTGCGTGTGTGTGTGCGCGTGTGTGTGTGTGTGTGTGTGTGTGTGTGTGTGTGTGTGTGTGTGTGTGTGAGTGTGTGAGTGTCTAAGCACACTGGATAACAAATGTCCACATCACACACCCATTCTAAGCCTCAACCTTTGAGTCATTTGCATTGTTTTTAACTGCATTTTCACAGTGACATGTGCAGTGCTGTGTACTGAATGCAGAAAAACATCATATGAGCTTATATTTACAAGTGACAACATTTAATGCTATAAATATTTAAATATATAATTTACACTTCAAGTAGAAAAAGTTATTTTTTATGACAAATAAACAACAGACATTAAAGTTGAACTCTTTTATGTTTTATTTCACTTGGCTGAGAATGGTAGGAACAGCCCATTCACTGTGGTTGGAGATGCACTTCACAGTCTACTAATGAGAAACACTGATCAGGTTTGTCGAGTCACACCCGTCTGGTTGGCTGTACTAGTGTCTTCTAATTTTATTACTCTGTTAAATTATAACTTTTTTTTTTATTGTGGACTTAACTTCAAAGACTCACCCCTTCTTCCGTCATCCCTAACGCAGCACGAACATGTTACAAAGTAGAGCTATTCCAATCATAATGGAGGAGACATGCTTCAGATAAAGAACTACAGGTGTGCTACAGTAGTCTGTTAAAGTTTGGACAACAAACATGTTAACTGTGAAAAACCTGACAATGTTCAATGTCTTGAAGAAACAATACTCTTATTTTACACATCAGCGTCTGTTGACAGGTTTTAGGGAGCACTACTGTACATGTGAAAAGCATCGCGGCTTTTTGTGTTTTTCATGAGGGAAGTCTGATTAACGTCCTCAAGTGATGTCACTTGAGTCAGCACTGTTTGTGACTGAGGACTATAAGTGTAAAAACTGAAATAATCTGGGGTTGTGGCATTATGAAATCAATTGAAATGGAACAATGGAAAACATGTTCACATCACAAAAGTGATTAATCATTCACATGCACAGCCTGATACAGACAAAATGTCTCGGTAGATCATTTATTACACATCTACTTTTTTTTTCCTCCACTCTACAGGCTCAGATCCAAACGTATGGAAAGATTATCATAGAGCATCTTATTCTCCACGTGAGATTGTGATTTAGTATGCATTATTTAACCTGGTGTCATGGAACAGTAACTGTTTTTTAAACACACTGCAATAGGAAGGGAAACATAAAGGACAACAGCACAGTGTGAACTAACTGCTTCTTACCAGTTGCAGGTGTCCTGGGAGTCATTGACCTCAGGTGTAAAACGTCACTCCCAAAGGGTCGGTGTGCATTAGCGGTTTCCCGTGCAGCAGATGGCAAACCACAGACAATGAGTGGATGAGACAGACGAGCCAGGTAAAGAAGAGGGAGGGGCTGAAATAGGTTAATCTCCCACTGCTTGGCTGTTGGAGGAGCAATTTCAAACCATACATCAGTGGGTGGGGGAAGGATTGCTGTTTTAAGTACTATTAAAAGGTCTGTCATCTCTGGTGCTGAATTTCAAGATATATTCTTTTATTGAAATATGAGGTTCATCAGAGTTTAAAGACTTACATGATGATTTCAAAGACACAATGTATTTCAAAATCTCAGATTCATAGAAAAGCTTGACATGAAGATTCAGCACCACCTGTTCTCTGTTGACCTCTGGTGACCCCCTCCCCCTACTGTTATGTACTTTCATTCAGGGAGTAGCTTAGCAATTTAACTAAATAGGCTTACTTGTCAGAGTCATCTGCTTTGCAACCTCCACCATCACTTCTCGCAGTTATGCAAACACTTAAGTTGCTTAGATTTGCTGTCATTCAGCTTAGTCATGTTTGCTGGTTTGCAAGACATGTAAATTTGACATGTGAATGTTCTTTACAGATATCACAGCCACCCAGCAGTGGGTTCAATAGCAGTTCTGGCTGCTCCTATTTCAGTTTTTCACTGTTGGGCCTCAACCTACATTAAAAAAGAAAGTTGGGTGACTGTCAGAAATGACGATAACTAAGCCCATTAACTCCTCAGGATAAGCATCTTTTCTGACAAGGATTATTTGCAAACCGACCCACATTGTAATTGTCGCATGTTTTCCTTATTTTTGCCTTTTATTTAGCTCCTCATGACATTTGCCAGGCAATTATGAATTTTTAGTAAAAAAACTAAAAAAAAATGCTTTTCAGCAGCTAGATTCTCATAGTTTTAATATTCATAACATATCAAGTTGACTGAATAATTTAGCTAACTGAATAATATGGCTGCTGCTATGAACCTACAATAAAATCAGTGCAATTAAAGACAATTTATGTATAGTGTATTAAATGATATTTGTTTATTAATCGAGAGTGAGTGTTTTGTGATTAATGGATGCAAGGACTTACATATCATTTTGATACAATGAGAGTTTTAATACAATTAATAGTGATTTTTTAATATTGTCTTTCTTTCTGATATAATGTGAAACAATTTATTTGGAAAAAAATACTGTGCAAATAACATACAAACAGTGGGAAAAAATGGTATTTCCCAGGCTTTAATATCTATTAAAAATTAAAGATTATGTAAGTTACTTATTTCCATTAATGAGTGTAATATTGATAATTGTTTGTTTTTGTTGTTTAAGTATTATATAATATAGTATTTTATAATACTGACCCTAACATCAGGTTTTGGGTCAGTAGCATACTGTCAGCTTTCAGAGCTTTTGTTGAAAACAGCTGCCTGTTCCTGCTGAAAATCAGTTCAGCATGATTGGTGAGATAAACGCAAAACAGATGCAAGTAGTGCAACTAAAACACTAAGCTGAATGATGCGAAAAAGCTCCACAGAGCTGAGGACAACTTTGGTGTTAATCATCCATGGCTTTGTCAGAATGAGTGAGTCCCGTCACATCACACATATTCATTTGACCTATTGTTTATTTAGAAACAAAAAGTATTAGTGCAGGTTTTAAGAACTGTCTGACTCGTCTCTTTTTATGTTTTTTTCTCCTCTAGCAGTCAGCATCATGTGTCATTATCATTTGATTCAGAAGAACCTTAAGTTTTAATCTGGCATATTTAAAGTCACAGTTTTTCATTCTAATCATTAGCATTTTTATATGTTTGAGAATAGATTCATTTTACAGATTTTTAAGTGAGAACCTCAGAAAGTTTTTATGTTGCCTTAAACTCCCATATAATTTTTTCTTTACATGCAACCTCACATGTAAACAAGTAATAGCCATTTATCATAAAATGATCCAACATGTTTTTCAGTGGAAAACAAGGATATGCTATATTATCTTTAACTACATTTACCATGTATATGTGTCCGAATAAGCTCAGAGCTTTAATAGAAAGACTGTTAAATCATAACAAAGGGTAATGAAGCAAGAGTGACTTTTGTCAGAGAAATAGCAAAGTGCAAGGAAGGTTGATATCCATCTTTAAAAAACTACTGCTACACACATTAAGAGCATCAAATATAAATATCAAATGTACAATAAATGACTAGATTTTGCAAATTACCCTCAGGAACTATATATGGCCTTGCCACAGAAACAAACAAGTGGAAATCTGCAACATCAATGAGATTTGAAAAAATCCCATGAGTTTTTAAAACATGTGAATTATATTAAAGGTTAAAAAGTTATGTAACACTTAAGAGAAATATTTTAAGTATATGCTTTAGAATTTTTTTTAGCCACCAGCAGCTGTGTGGGTTTTTAATAATAAAAGGCAGAAAACATAAATAACACCCCAAAAAATGATTTGTCCACAAGACAAACCAAACAAATAAAAGTTAATATGAGAAAAAAGAAGACAGTCTGTGGATAAACATAAACTCATATGCGCTGATAAGAATAAAAATCATGCATAAGCACAGCAGTCTGATTTGAGCTCTCATATGCCTCAGTTCACCGTGCTGTTGTCACAGTGGCTCCGCCCACACCGTGACGTGTCGGGGAGAGTGTTGAGCTGCGAGAGCAAAGCAGCTTTAATTGAGGGGCAGAGAGAAAAGCCAGCGATGGCTTCGCTCAGGCAGGAGCACCACTATGGGCTCTCCTGTGGAAAAAATAACAAAAACAGCTCCAACAGGACGCTGTACCATGTCAAGCTCACGGACACGGCTATGAGAGCGCTGGAGGCTTACCAAAACCTCAAGGTACCTTTTCCTCCTGTGTTTGTGTGTGTGTATGTGAATGTGCGCGCGCGTGCCTGTGGAGATCAATCCACTCTTGTCAAAGTTGTCGCCTGAGCTTTTTCCTTAAATTTTCTGAAGAGTTTCACGGATGCGTTTTAAGTTACTATTCTTCTGTTTTGTTTTTGAATGTTAGCTTATTCTAATTTTTAAAAAAGACTTCCACTTTATCTTTGTGTTGTGTGTATAAACAAGCTAAATGAGAGTCGCTCAGGCTGGTATACATTTAGGCTACTTGTAAGTGCGTTACCCCTGAATCCGTTGGGCTACATGGCTGCATAGCATACCAAGGCTGAACCCTGTCATTGTCGGTAAAAGACGAGGCTGTCAGCTGCTGGCTGGGAAGCCTTGTGCCTCAAAGTGCAGCAGAGTGACAATCTGACTAGTTTTCTAAGCGCAAGCACGCTACTCTGTCTCATAATTAGCTTCAGTGGAGGCCATTAACAGCACACAGGCATTATTGATTGTGTAACTTACATTTAAACATTACAGCAACGTTTAATGGACTAATTTGTTGTATAGAGCTGTCTGTTATAGGCTATGTCTACCTATACCACAGTAAATTAATATTTTTCTTTCTGTCTTTCTCTCACCTCAGGGGTCTTTGCCAAATGATCCGTTGATTTGTTTCAAGGGAAGCCAAGGGGTAAGTTACAACAAGTGCAATCTTTTTGTTGAATCTAATCTACAATAAAGAACAAGCAGAAGGTTTAAGGTGCCTAAATCACTCTTTTATCTCTTAAGAAATTGTCAGGTTTTTGCTCAGTGGTTTAAGGCATGTCAAACAGTAGGTATGTTAAGAAGGAAACATATAACTGCAACACTTTTTTGAACAAGAACAAATGCCAAGTAACTTCTACAACTACAAGGACTTTAGTCCATTTCACATTGCTGTTGAGTCACAGATTTCACTGTACTACAGCTCAGATAGAAGCTTAAAGTCGGTGGTCTCCTGCAGATAAGAAGCATGCAGGTTACTGGGTCAGGCTGGTGGAGCGGCTTTGTTAGGTCAGTGCGCGGCGATGGGAAAAG
>JAPZDY010000001.1:21555908-21585698 GCA_029783645.1 Ctenochaetus hawaiiensis | reverse complement strand
GTTTAGATTTTTTATATGGTTTTTGTGTGCCCTGGGGTCCATAAAGCCCTGGGTGGGTGGGAAGGAGGGTGCGAAGCTGGGAGGAGTGTGCAAACACACTGACAGAGCCAGAGTAAGCAGCGGGGGAGAAGAGGAACATGTCAAATGAGGAGCCCTCAGTGACAGATTGGCCTTGTGCACCTTGTTCTCATTTGCGAAAATAAGCTTTAATAGGCCTGCTACATATGTGTGAGTGTGTATTCACTGTATGTAATACACCTACAGTAGACACTAATACATCAGTAATACTCTTGAGCTCTTGCAACTCAACCATAATCTGCAGTATGAAGCCTGAACGATGTGTGTTTTGACTTAAGTCAGGAGCAGCTGTGTCCTTGGGGGTAAGCTCTGTTTTTTCAGTAAGACTAGTTGTGTCTGTAAAATTTCCAAGTTTTCTCCAGTACAAACTGTCACATTACCCCATGACGTTCTTCTTAAGAGCTTCCCTGCTCTGGGTCCAGTGTCAGAGGTGAGGGGTCAGTTGGTCAGCTGCTGTCATTTCTTTTTGGCTCTGGTAACGTTATGATTGTAGCTCCAGCTAGGCAGAGGGCTGTAACAGGAATATGTGTGGCATTTGACCAGAAGAAAAGCTGAAAATCCAGTCTGAAGCTTCAGGGCTGACACACTGAGTTAATGCTGAGAAATAGTTAGCTGGAGAACTTGGCTCCTGTTTCAATTTAGCTGTTCATGTCCCGTAGTCTGTGCGAAGAGTATGCTGAATAAAAGACAGGAAGCTTTACAGATTTTGTTTTACATTGATTTTATTGTAGTCTTTCTGAACAAGAATCAATATCAGTGAGTTAATGTAGTTAGGTGCTGTATAAATACTGTTTCGAAAGCCTGGAGGAAGGCCCGGGCCTGTATCTGAGGTTTTACACCCTCACAGTCCATCTCTGATGTTATTGTGATGCCTGAGGGATTTCAGGGAATTTCACACCCCTCCCTGTATGTGGCACTGAGAGCTGAAGTTATTAGCCAAATGAATGTTTAGAGGTAATCACAGGAGCGGTAATGCTCTTGATTATAGCGTGAGGCATCATGACTTCAGTTTGCTGTAGCTTTCCCTGTCTGCCTGACTCAGACATTCATGAATGTGTGTTTTCAGATGAGTGAGTGTGTGCAGTGCTGGCACACTCTTGCTGCAGTAATAGCTAGGCAGATGATATGAACTCTGGCCTGCTAATTTCCCTGTCCCCATTCCCTTGTTGGAGTCCCACTTTTTCTCTCTGCGTGTAATAAAAGCGGGAGAACACACCTTTTGATGCTGAAGTGGTGTGTGTTTGAGGGATGTGCTGCCCACTGTGCATGTATGCATGTATTTTTATGTGTTAAATGCTTTTATTAGTCAGCTACGACATGGGTGTCGATGGTTGTGTTCTGTGTGTTTTTATGCAGTGTCCTGTGTGGCCTAAAGGCATGATTTATTCATGTTCCACCTCCTTTTTTCCTGTCCTGCCCCCGCTTCCTATTGTGCAGCAGTCTTTAGCCTGGCAGGACCTGAGAGGATCCCTAAGGACCCTCTGTGTATGTATGTGTGTTTGTTTGGTTGGTTTGCTTTTTGCTTTTCAGTTACTTGCTTTTCTGCGAATATCAGTGTTTGTCTTTGGCTGTAGGCTTTTTCTGTGTGTGTGTGTGTGTGTGTGTGTGTGTGTGTGTGTGTGTGTGTACTTAGGCAGCCTATGCTAAGATCCCCAGAGCCCCCTCTGATTGTGTGTTGTGTGTGTTGTCTCCTCTGATTTGAATGACAATGAGTGGGGGAATGCAGGCTGTGTGTTGTCACACTCTTTGGACCACCGAAAAATGAATCACATACAGTTGGTCCAGATGTGTTGTGGCCTGCCCTGAAGGGGTTTTTGTGCCCAACATAATAAAAATCTCCCTGCTGTGGATTTAATGGACTGAAGACTAAAACCCTAACACTGCAAACATCTTCCATCATATACATTTAGCTCTTTAACTGTTAGCAGATTTAGAGTTTTTAAATGCCAGCAACACTGATGTAGCTTTGATTGCAGCGAAACCTGAAAGATCAAAGAAGAGGTTATAAAATCTGGCTGATCATCTATATTACTGCACAATAAAGCTCTTAAAATTGCACTCTTAAATTTGGAAAAATCATCTTGAAACATAAAATATAGAAATTACTTAGCAATGTGAAAAAAATGCCAGGCAATTAAGAATGTGAGCACTAAAAAAAGAGCTTTCACTGCTCTTAATCTCTTTTCTATATGTAAATGTCACCTGTTATATGTGTGTGTTGTTCTCTCTTAGATCACCCTAACCAGTGTTTGCCCACAAAGAGGAGATTGTTAAGGGATTATGATGTTTTAAACACCGATGGTTGTAGCCTGCTGCTTTTTTTTTAAAAAAAAAACAGAATGAAAATCTAGTGCACCCACTGGATTATGTGTTTATTTAGCAAACATGTGTGTGCAAGATGAAGTCAAGCTTTCCTCTGAGATTCAGCAGCAGCGGCGCTAAAAAAATGTGCTGTCTGTCTGATAAAGCAGCTTGGAGATATGGAGCACATCTTGGCTCGCTGAGGAACGTGCCCTGTCTAATTTCTCTCGTGAGAATATCCATGCCGTAAGCTAATGAGGCGTGCAAGCGCACTTGTTTCAACCTTAACACACGTCTATCATGATATGACCAAGCATATGTGAAAACATAGTATTTTATGAAGGATCTCACCTAGCTTGGGGGGAAGATGGAGGTGTTTTGGTCAGACACAGACAACCACAATTTGTTGAATGTGATAGTTTGGCCCTCAGGCACCTGCTAAAGATACGTCTTTCTTTGCACTGGAGTGGGAAACCTCAGGTAATGCGCCTTTCCTCCTGTCTACTACTGCTCTTTCATATTCAGCCTCCTCTCTCCCCATACTGGAGCTCTGGCGGCGGTTCTGTCTCTCTGTGAAATTGCAAATGAAAAGTAGAAGAAAGTGATTACAGGCTGGGGCTTGATTACATGCACTGTCTCCCACTCAAGACAGCCACATTAATCACCCAGTGCCAGCATGTGGAACGTAGCTGGAGAGAAGACGCCGCGTAGCTCCAAGCATCGACTGATTGACTGTGGGATCATAAACACACGCAAAAACATGCTAAATCACTAGTTTCTCTCTTTGTATGTCTCTCTGCCCCCCATCCCTTGTTCTTCCATGCAGTCGGAGACACAGACACACATTGTGTTTTGTAACGCTGTCCGTCATTGTGAAGGGGTCTCCCTTAAATGGCATGTGTCAACTTGTGGCCCTGGGAACGATTTGGCCCTTTTGTTTGGGATGAGATGATGAGAAGTAGGGTTTACTGAATTGTGGTGAGGAAAAGGGTGGTGGCTGGCTGGGTGTCTGGCTGAGTGTGAGTGAGAGTGTGAGTGAGAGTGTGAGTGTGTCTAAGCCAGTGGTGGAGATGTTTGGCTGATAGCTAGACTTTGGCCTCTCTTCTTCCTCAGCTGTGAGAGTAGCAGTTGTAAGAGGAACTGGGGCTCAAGCCTCCCTCTGTTCATGCTGGATTAACACACACACACACACACATAAACGAAGTTGGCATTAGCCCTGAGCAAGGAGTGTCTTGCCTCCTGCTGATAGCAGACAGCGGTGGTGGCGACAGGTTTCACTCCCTCCTCCTCCTGCTGCACCTCCTCCCACTCCTCCTATCAACCAGAAAGGGGAAGCAGTGCCATGGCATCCCACTCTGGAGCCGAGCAGACCAGAACAAAAGACGGCCTGTTTTCAGAAGGCCATTACTCAGGCTGCAGAGGATGTGGAAACAATAGCCTGCATGAGATCTACACCCAGACCCCACATTCAACCAAAAGCTAGCAGGAAACATAAGCCCTGTGCACCGACAGCAGTTTCTCACAGTTTTTGTTCAATCAACTTTATAGTTTGATAGAGCCAGGAAAATGAGCCTCTCCCTGTTCTGCGTCTTCAATGCGTGGAGACATTTATGACAGTTAAGAGTGAACTGTGGCTCATTAAGATGTGTCAAAACTTGGGCTGCCAACATTTTTTTAAGAAATGGGGGGTGGGTTTTCTGGTGTTACTAGGCAAGTTGTTTCAATTTTGACGAATTAGTCTTGGGTCCGCTTTTACAGAGTGTGTGTACATCTACATCAACAATTAGATTTTAGTTATATCAAGGCCGTGCTCCAATTATTGCATCTGTCTTGTAAACAGATTAACACGGTTTTTTAAATTTAAAGGAACCCAAACCCAGTTAACAGTTTCTAATTAAGTTATTATTTATCAGTCTTTCAAAACGTGGCACCATTTATTAGCTCCTTCCCAGTATGAAATGTAACAGAGATCAGAATGATTCATATAAAATAGATTCTTGTGATGGTGGAAAATTGAAGTACATTTCTCACCTTTGTACTTATCATAGACCAACTGAGTTTCCCCTTTTTTTTATGTCTTGTGCTAATGTTTCCTGTTGACCAGCAATCAAACAGCTTGTGTACACGTGTCATTAGGGAAAGTAGCAGAAAAAATTTAGTTACTACTGATTTGTCCAAGAATTAAGATGAGAATCTGAAATGAACTGTGGAGGAAGATCAACTGGTTCATTTCAAACCAAATCAAACTAGCTTCAAATAATCATATCCTGGTAAAAAATGTGAATGTGTAGTAATTTATGTTTAACTTTAATAACTTTATGTTTAACTTTGGATTTGGATTGAAACCGAGTGCGTGATGGTGAAGAAAACTGGCATAAAATGGAGACTCCAAAAGTTGAAGGTACCAAATTACAAATGCATTTAGTTGTACAGTGCTACAGACACGCACCTAAATGCAGACATGCAGTCGCAGAACTGAGTGTAAACACACAGATATTACTGTACACATTAGTATTACTAGTTTCACACAGAGATGCTGTTCAGCTCAAAATTCCAAGAAGTGCAAGTTACGACTTGCCCAATTTTAAACTGCTGCTTCTGCTTGAGATAACATCACATTTGTTTCTGTTTTCCAACATGATGAATACAGAGAGGTCAGGAGCAAAAATGTTGGAGGCTTTAAGAAATGAATGTGTGTTTATTTAAATTTGTGTGAATTAAAATGAGTGTCCCGTTCACTGAAGAGGGATATAGAAGTTCAGAAAAGTGACATTTAAGTAAACGCTGGTTTAGAAAACTGCAGCTCATTTATTGTAGCAGTTTTTATTGTTTTTGTATGTATTTGCAGGTATGGACACTGATACTGTGGTGCACTTTCACTTAATAATGCCTCTTCACTGGAATGTGTTCAGTTGACCTCTCTATCCTGTTAGTGGTATAAATTCTTGATTTTTTCTTTTTTTTTTTACCTATTCTTCTCTGTTCTGGTCACACCAGAAATGTTGAAAGATCCATGAAGTGATTTGTTTTAGTTCTTATGTTCCCCATCAAAGTTTGCATATAGAAAAATTCTGAAAATATTCCTCGTTAGCTATAAAGGCTGATATTGATGGGAATTTAAAAAAAAACTTTAAATGAAAGACTCAGATGAAACAACAGTACTGAAACAAAAAACGTTTTGAAGTTTGCAGACAGAGAAAACAGATGGGCACATGGGCACATGCCAAGGGAAATGCCTTTGAGCGAAATTAATGGAGACAAAGAAAAAACAAAGAGACCAGTGGTCAGAATGACATTTCTAATGAGAAGACATAGGAGGAATTGTTGAAAATGAGAATGGGAGATGTGGAGAGTGACAGGTAGGTGAGGGGATTAGAGGAGTTCATCTCAGTGTAAATATGTGAATCTTATAAGTGTCAGGGGCTGGGCTTTTGGTTAAATGAACGAATCGTATGTTGAACACTTGTCAGATTTAGCCCTCTCTCTGTGTTTTGGCTTCTGGGGGTCACAGAGAGTCACCAAAGTTTTAATTCACTCTAACTTGTAAGCAATTATTGTCATACTATATTTTAAACATGGATCTTTACTAGCAAGTGTTTTTTACCACCTTGGTAAGTATTGATGCTTGCTCTGTTGCTCCAGTTTTGCTTCATTCAAGAATCTCAGAGATCAGAAGCAACCCACAGATTCCCTGAATATTTTACTTGAAAGGAAGACTATAAATATTTCATTATTCATGGTCAGTTGAATTCTTTAAGTGTCAAGTCCTTTGTAAGAGTGCCTCTCTGGGTTTGAATTGCCATGTGTGGCTTTCTTGAGGCTGCGCTGGGCTTTGATGCGGGCCCCAGCGGCTGGGAACGAGAGTGCTTGTTGTCGTTTGCACAGTGGGGGTCGTGAAGTCTGCTCATGGAGGTCATACAAGCAACCATCAGTGGGTAAATGCCAGCGTGGGCTCTTGGGTGCAATGAATGACTGGAGATGTGCAACAGCTGGAATCCTGTGACGACACAAGGCACAAACCAATGAACAGAGTCCATAAAATATTAACTATTGCTATTGTGGTGGAAGATTGGAGGAAGTGTCCTCAGATGATCTCCTCACTTACTAAGTAACAGAGGCTTTGTATCAAAAAATTATTTGATTTTCACCAGAAATCATTTACATCTGCTGCTCTTCCCTTCTTTAAATAGTGGTGTGTGAACTTACAGGCTTTTCAGTACTGACAAAAACAGTTGGTGCTAAAAAAACAACCCGTGCTGTCAGTTGGTGTAAACTCAGAGAGGATTTCAAGGTTGGGTTCAAACAAGGCCAGCACAGTTTAATGTTTGAGTTTAATTCTTACATTTTGAAAAAGGTTTGTATGTGTTTGTTCCTGTGCAGTTAGGGCTGGGTGATATGGTAACAAACATGACTGGTATTATTTTGTTCCATTCTGATGGTATAAAATGTAATAATGTTGCAGGTTTGAAAGGAACCTGTAACCTGATGATGCCTAAAGCCTGAGGAAAGCAGAGAGTTTTTTAGAAAAATCAAAAAAGTTTTTTTAGTTTATTAATATTAAAAATAAAATAATATGTAATGATGTGATTTAACTGTGCACAGGTGGAATGATGTAGAAAATATTTTGTGAGGAATAAATATATTGAATAACATTTAGATTTTAAGACTTAAATTGCAAACAAGCTTTTTCTGTCTTGAAAGCTCTGCACGAACAATTCCCTGATTGTTTTATGGCCTATCCCCATGTGAAATGGCTGGTGTCCAGATTACTCAGTCATGCTTTACCTTTCTCTTGCCCTAATACCTCCCAAGAAATGCTAATCACACTTAATGTCACCCTCGGATTTCACTGGAAGTGAAATTCAAAGCAGCATACAAGGCATTTCACCTACCTGTCTGTACTGTTTGGAGTAATCCATGTCAGCAGCATTTGCCAGGTGGTCAGTGAACCTTCATTGAGCAGCAATTCAGCAGTGCTGTTCTCAGTACTGCAGCTCAATAGACGTGTTTGCCAGTGTGTGATGCTGTGCTCTTTTGATATGGGGAACAGAGTAGCAACTAATGATTATTATAATTATAGGTAAAGCGAAATCAATTTAACCTCCTCAGGTGGCTTGTTTTGTCTGTCAAATAGTCCAGAAACTAGAGATATCCCATTTCAAAATTACATCAGACTGTGGGAAGTACAATTTTTCTTCTAGCTTTTAACTGATTTGGGTTCCCCCATCTCTCATTCGCTACTTAACACCTCACCATATTCACAATGTTGTTGCTATTTTTGTCTGTGTGTCTGCTGCACAGCAGCTCACTGGAGCTTTTTTCGTTAAAAACAAAACATTGATAAGATCAGTGAGACTGAACCATCAGTAAGCATCTAAAGCTCTGTAAGGCTGTACTTATGGGCATATGACCATGATAAGTACACTAACATGCTATCTTGTTTGGGTATGTTTACTATCTTAGTGTAGTGAAATTCCTACTAGGCAAGTTCCAGCACTCAGCAGCTATTTTGGCAACACCACCATGCAGTTAATACAGCAACAAGACGAGGCCTTCTCCTTAAATGAATGTTAAGAGTCATAATTTCACCTTCCATGGTTGCCAGGAAATAAAAAATGCATAAAATGCAGTTTCAGTTCAGAGTACCAGCATGATTGTCCAGATATTTTTCTGGTTTGGCTATAAAGCTGGGTGATTGTCGTTCAGCGAGAAGAGGCAGAATACATGTCATACAACCGGCATCTCGACTTTTCTACTCCATTTTAAAAATGGTTTATGATGATAGGTGGATTTGACGAGCCTGGAGACAGGCAGTTGATTGTTGAGTCTCGTTTTAAGTTGTGAAATATCAACACTTCAGGGTGGTATTTAAACCAAACCATCGACAGCCTTGAAATGAGACTCAACAATCAACTTTCCTTCTCCAGAATCACCAACTTTACCTTTTAATATTCTGTTGGATCAACCTTTTGATTTTTGATGAATCATAGTAGCATTTTTTGACATTTGATTATCTTAAACTGTTTGCAGTTGCAGTTTGACACTCTTAAAAGCTCTGATTACCAGCTGTGTCTTTGGTTTCACAACTATTAAAAAATTACACAATGAGAGGAGGAGGCGAAAAATTGCTTGAACACGTTTGTAGGTGTAGGATGACTCGGACTGACGAAGATGAGCAAGAATTTACACTATGACATTTCACCATCTTTATTTGTATAATCACATTGGTTGTTGAAACGACAATGCTTTAATCTTTATTAATATTCAGTTAATAGGTATGGCTAAGAAGTCATTAGGTATATGCATCATCTTGTGAAATGTTAATAGAACTGCCTCATGGTTAGAACTAATTCCTCTGATCACAGCATGTTTTCTGACCTTTATCTTCTACATACAATGAGACACACAGTATCACCTTACAGGCTCTGAGTCTGTGTCATTGAAGGGTAACCTGCAGCAAACGTTGCATAATCCTGAACTAGACACCAGAGATGCTCACAAGTCATTTTTTCCAAAACCTAGTCAAGTCTCAAGCCCTGAAGCAGCAAGACCAAGTCAAATCTCTTATGGTTGTAATGAGTGTTATATCATCTCCTGCCATTCAGTCTGCTTAGAGCGCTTCATTTATATCTGAGGAATTCAGAGTATGTACTGTGTATTATCTTTGCTCCTTTATCTGTCAGTATTAAGTATTAGTGCTGATTAGGGCTTTCATATATTTTTGCTTTCTTTCTACAGTGCCATATCAAAAAAATCACTCCTTGTATTCTCCTTTGTAAGTGAACATAAAACTACATTGTAGACCAACTATTGACAGTTTACAATCTACAATGAATCAACAAATCACTCTACCTCTCCAACCCAAAGTAGCAGTAACCTAATGAGCTTGTAACAATACTTCAACTGTAAACTTGTTACCTACCCATATTATTTTTTAGGCACAGCTAATTTCTTTATGGCACAAGCGCAAAGAAAAAAAACAAAAAAACACGCTGTCTCACTCATTCATCTTTTCAAAATATTCAGAAAACACCAAGTTGGTATCAGTGTTAGATTGCTGATGTTTAGCTAAACATGTTTGCAAATATCTGTGCCAAACCAAGTGACTCACCTGCCAGGTGTTTTTTCACACACCTGTTAGTTGAATGTGGTCATTCCTGCTTCCTTTATTTTGATACCACATACGTTGCGTCTAGCAATCTGTTTGCGCCTTTTCAAAGTGGCACAACAGATGATGGTGTGCTAACTGTAGTGCTGCTGTTAAAGCTTACAGTCATTTCTGACTGCACTCACCGGATTTGTAATGTTACACTTAATAACAAGGAACAACTGATATACAAAAAAAAATAAAATTAAGACTGATCACTTGTCCCACGTCCTAAGTCCAGTCTGAAGTCGCACACCTGAGACTTGACTTGAGACTCGTCCTCAAAAGAGTTTAAGTGCTACTTGAGTTCAAGTAACAAACTCAAGACCCCATCTCTGCTGGAAACATTTGGTTTGTCAGACACACTTCATGCAAGCTGGTCTGTATCTCATAGTGATATAAGAGCTCAGCTGTACATTGTTTTTATAAATTCCTGTGGTGATAGCTTGCATGTATAGACACGTGCAGCAGGCTGATAAGAGAATGGAGCCAACGTCTTTTTTTGCTGTGTTTGTCCTTAAAAGACAGCAGAGAAGCTGCTCAAACGGTTCAGGTCTCAACCGCATTGAACATTAATCACTGTCATGTCATGTTCAGTGTATATCACCTCTGCAAGCAGAAATTGAATTTGAAAAGTCAAATTTATGAAAATGTTTGCAGTAGAAACCCGTTTATTTGTATGATGGGAAGTTAAACATTCAGGGACTAGGACTCAGTATAGCCTGTGGACATTACTGATTTGCTTGCATGCTATTTGATAGTGGTACAACCCCTTTGTAGAAAGACTGTAAATTGATGGTCAATAAGTCATCTCTTAGCCATTAAAACTGTTTTTCTCATAAAGAGCATTGCTCAGAAACCTTCTAACTCAGATTTAAATTTTGAAATGCAGTGTGTCTCATGCAAGTCATAGCTGGTAAAAAAAATGTCAGTTTTGTCCTGATTTATAGGACTTTTCTCATTATCATAACAACTGAACAAGCTGAGTGTCCTTTATGGTAGGACAGCACACTTTTACACTGGTAGGGATACAGCTCATTAGTCAATCTCTTTAGATTAAGATCTCCTTTACAAAAGAGAACAGAGAACAAGAAACACACATAGATCACTATCAGCAACACAACAAGACAGTGAAATAAAATAAAGAGTTTATAAAATCAGTTATAATAATGACATCAAAAATAAAAGCATCAGATAATAAAGCTTAAGTTTTAAGGGAATTTTTCTCTAACAAGGTGCACATAACCTGAACCCAGTTCTGCAAAAGGTCATTAATTACAGACAAGTGTGCTTTAGTTAGTAAATGTAAGTGTGAGAAGGGATGTGTGTTAGTTTTGGGGCCTCAACAGCAGAGCTTTAGAAATGAATCACATAAGATGACTCTTTCTTCTTGACTGTGAGGACATCCAGCCAACCATGTGATACAGAGAACGGTGATGAGTATGAAAGTTTTCAGGCTTTAATGGTATGAACTGTGATGTGCTGTCAGTCCCAGAATAAAACTCAACACCAGTATTAGTGCCACTCATTGCATGTTCAACAGTGCAGCTGTTAATTGTCAGTGATAGGCTAAGAGAAAGACTTATGCCGCCCAGCTTATGCCTCACTGCTCTGCTAAGAATAATGCACATTTACATGCTGGGAAACAGTGCAGCATTATAAAGGCAAGAGAAGCCAAGGCTCTTTGTAGTGTGCTGCATAACTGTCTGAGAAGAAAAACCCTGTCCCTAAAAGTTTCCTTACTTTTAAGAAATTCTTTGACATGCCTTTAAAAGAGAAAAACTTTAGTGGTGTTTCAGGTTAAGCTTTCTTAAAATCTCAGCGTATGAAACGTCCTGAGATTATTCTCTTTCTCCTTAGCTAGTTTAAGTATTTTTTGTAAAATAAAGTATAATGGCAAAAAATACACAATTCATATATAAATACTGGTCTTTCTGTGTGTGGTCACCAACTCTTAAGGGAAGTATTTTTCTCATAACTGCTAAATGTTTCATTTTAGTTAACCTGTTACTCACAAATTCTGTCTGCATATTTGCTGAACAGGGTTTTAGAGCTTTTTTTTTGCCAATAACAGCTACCTATTGCATTGAAAAGAAATGGAACAATTGTGTGATAATCTGTGCATTTGTCACTTCATGCAACCTCTTTTACATTGAATTGAGTAGTGGTGGCCAGTGGCCTAAAATCTGAGCAGAAACAACATGTTGACTGAGTGGATTTTTAAAAAACAAGGACACCAGAGCCATGTGGGAGTGGGAGAGCAACACAACAGGAGGAGGTAGAGGAAATCCTCCATGATAAGTTATCACTTAAAGCTGCTTCCCAGCCCAAAAAAGATGCCTGCTGCATCAAGAATGAGATTTTAGTGAAACTGCTGACCCCTGCCATGGTGAAGAGGCAGAAAAGAATACTTGTGATGACAGCGTGAATCTCTCGGATCTTACTTAACTGCATTCACTGTAGCTCCTGAATAGCCTGAGTCTCTCTCTGTATTTATTTCTCTCTTGCTCTTTTACTCATGTGTCCTTACAACTCCTGTAATGCATTTTATGGGATATAAAACCAAATAAAAATACCAGTGACGTATTTCAGAATTATATCAGAAACGTGCAATTATATCTTTTTCAGTGTTCAAAACTGCACAGACTTTTTCTATTCTGATCCTCATTTCTCCTGATTTGTTATTATATGTTCCTGTTTGTGTCTTCGTGTGCATTTGTCTGCCCTGGAGGTTGCAGCCTTGGCTTTGCTGCGCTCCGCTGAGTCTGCCAGGAGATCTCATGAACGCCTCAGTGGAGCGGACTCTTAAAAACACTGTTTACTCAAGGAGATTTATTTAAAGTTACAGAGCGGCACAAAGTCTCACTCTAGGTCCTTTTTTTGTGTGTGTGTGTGTGTGTGTGTGTGTGTGTGTGTGTGTGTGTGTGTGTGTGTGTATGTGTGTGTTACTCATGGTATTTACACATGCAACACTCCATTGAGATGCTCTGAAAATAAGCTGTCCAAGTGGTGGATTTCAAGGGAGTATTTCTCCACAGCTCATCCTTTCTTAACAAACGGCCTTGCCGTCCAACAATTGCACTACATGTTCACAAGTTCTCATTACTGCAGGCATTTTCCTCAGTGACCCCAGTGACTCCAGTTCCCTCCCTGCACTTTGACGTAGATTCACATATGTATAATGTAGATTAAATATATGCTCATCATCCTCTGAGAAGTGTTAGTGAGTGCAGACTCTGATTTAAATGTCAAGATATTAGCACTAAGACAACCCACGTGAGATTGGCCTAGAGCTCTGGGTAGTAAAGAATAGGTAAGTGTTCGTGAGTCAGTCGGTGTGCCCACAGTGAGGTGTCTATGTTCATGCATTTTGCTGTGAACACTTAAGTTTCTCACTAAAATGGCGCTCTTGTTTTTTTTTGTGAACCCCTGACCTTTTCTCTTGTGCCACCATCAGACCAACCTTCTCCCAAAACTTCTCACCCTAGAAATCTAAATGTCTTATTGTTGTCATATTTAAGGAGCGCATACATGCCGAATTAAACCTTTCATTCCTGTGAAACCTGAGCTTTCCTTGTTTGCCATGATCAAGCCAAAATGTCGACTCAGCACACAAGATGTCTCATCATGTACTGGGCAAACAGCCATGAAACCTCTTGTAGATACTCATAGGCTTATAAACTTGAAGTGTTATTTTAATGTAGTGTTATTTGAGTTTGAGCTGTTCTCTCAGTCTGGTCTTTGCAGTGGGCTGTTAAGTTGTAAAAGAAAAAAAACTTTATTTATTTATGTTGATTGCAACAACCTTGACTTTGGATGGCCCTGTGTTCTTGGCTACGATGCATTTGGCGTCAGTGTGTGTCTTTGAAATTCTCCTGAGTAGATAATTGCTTTTCCCTATATTAGGATGACAGTTTAAAAGATAACATAAGTACATGAACTGGAGCAAGTTTAAAGTGAAAACAACAGACTGATACCAGGCCTGTGTAATAATCCATTCTTTATCTTAAGTCACAGACAGATCACCTGTTTTTATGGACAAAAGCATCATGGAAATAGACAGGAGTGACAGCACATAAAAAGATGGATGTCCTTAACTTTGTTGTGTTTTTTGTTTGCTTGTGAAACAATTTGTCAATCATCTGCCTTTTTTTGTCGGTTAGCATGTATATTTTTATAAAAAAAACCCTGATCCTCTTCTGTTTTTCTGCACAGTACATCAAGATCCCAGCTCCCACAGCAGATTCGCCTTCTGCTCTTCGTGTCTTCTCGTTCTACTTGTCCAGTGACAGCAAAGACCAACCTCAAGCCAGCTTCGACTGTATCCACCAATATGTTTCAAGGTATGCAACTGGTCATTTCTAAGGCTTTTTAATGTATTTTTATGGCTTTGTGTTGAAAAGAAATTCAAGTGCTATTTGATTTATATCCTCTTCTGCACCAAACTCTACTTTTGTTGCTGACTTGCGATCCCATCTCAAGCTCCAGGAAAAATTATGTAACTATTTCCCCACATAAAATCAGCAAGGATTTTGGCTTATGCACAGCACAAAATGAATTAATTGAACCCCAATTTGCTTAGTCAGTTACAGCAATTTCAGATACAAATGTTTAATCGGTTCTGCTGGTTGTGCTGCCGATATCCTTCAGAAATCTTCAAAGGGCATCAGCCTGTCAGCTGTCCTTGTTCCCTCATTTCTGATGGTACCATGACAGACAGTAAGCTCACTGCTGGCTGCACACAGGTTGGGGCAGTTGTAATTTCTCTTGTATTTCTGGGCTGACCCTCTCATTACTGAAACCTGTGATGCCTTGTTTATGGAGTGGAAATGCTTAGAAACTGAGGGTTATGCTCCATTGCTGCCTCCTGCTGCCAGATGGCTAACTGCGGTCTGAACTCCAACTCGCTCTGGTTCCAGTTTGCTGCAGAAGCCAAGACAAACAGCATAACGGTCTAAGAGCAGGATCCTTCTCCATTTACCCCCACTTTTGTTTTGATTTTAAGAAGGTAAAGAGGAGAAATGGTCCCTAGCCATGTGTGTAATTGTGTTGTGAAAATGAGATGAGGGGAAAAGCTCCTATTATTTTTCAAATATGGAAAAAAACTTTTGGCATCACAATAAATCCTTGATTTATTTTCAGCATTTAAGTACCCAAGGTTCAGCCATTAAAACTTTTTACTTTTGTTAAAGATGATCCTTGTTCTGTAAGTGTGCTGGCCGGAGCCAAGCTAATCCTGGTGGTTTTTCCATAGGCTCTATCCTGCTTTGAACCAGGATATCTGGCTTTCTCACATTAGGCAGGTTGCAGAGCTATATCTAGCTTGTGACATAACTTACAGTAACCATAGATCTGTCTAAGCCAGTGTCCACCACAAGCCACTTTATGTTGTGCTGAGTTCGTATGGTGCTCTAAGTTAGCTTATAGGACTTTGTTTACGGACAGCAGAGAGCCTTGACATGGTTTAATGGCTTTGTGTTTTTTGCTTCTTTTATTTTTGCAGCGACGGCCGTGAGCAGCTGGAAGGTCAAGGTATCATCCAGGACAAGATCACAGTGTGTGCTACCGATGACTCCTACCAAATGACTCGTGAGAGGATGTCTCAAGTAGAGAAGGACAGCTGGAGCCGCTCTGCCATCGAGATCAAACCCGGAGCCACACATCCAAGTAAGAATAGACTAAAGGTCTCAGTGGAGCAAAACCAGAGGATCAGAGGATGAAACGTGCAGATTTTTTAGGGGAGGGGCCAAATATCTTAAAGCTTAGAGAGGGATCAGAGAGCAAATTGAACCTGGATACAACAACAGATATAAAAAACAAAAACAGAAATATAATAGCACTCATAAAAGTAAACTGACTGTTTGCCTAACGGGAAAAAATGGTGCTGTATTCATTACTTCAAGCTGAAAGCCAGATATTTTTCTATTTCGATGCATAATGAAACCAGATGTGCAGGCTATAATTTTGGTTATACAAATGAGACTAAAAGCTAACCTTTGTCTCTTGTATTTATTGTTTTGTACCTTCTTTATTGGCTTTGGGTTGTCAGTTTATTGTTCTGTCCTACAGTATGTAATGTCTTCAGTGTTTGTAAAAGAGTGTAGAATTTAACCAAGTCAGCAGCTTAGTGCATCTTTGAAACTTTTCTTGCCAAGATCAAATCAGCTTCATAGGGTTTTAACTTTTTTTTTTTTTTAAGGAAAGTTAATTCTCCTGCAGTGTAATTTCACAAACTTCTGCAGAAAAGGCTCACAGTTGTTGCATACTAAATCACAATCACAAGCCTCTCTTTAAAAGCAGAGAGACAGATACTTAGAGGTTTACCACGAAACAGAAAATGATACATTCACAGGTGATAAGTTGTTGCTACAACATTTGAATATTTACAGCTTTGTGTGTGTATGTGTGTTCTCAGATCTTAATCATCAAGAATACCTTACAGCATATTAATCATAAGAGACACAAACTGGCTAGCTACTTTATTTTCTCCTCTTTGACTCTTTTTCTTCTGCTTGCCAGTCTTCGCTGTGCTTATGTAATGCTGTTTCTTGGCATGATTTTAGACCCCTGTGTCAGTGCTCCAGGGGATCTAAAACTCCAGGTGGTTTAGACCAAATTTAGACTGTGCAGATTGTGCAATGTCAGGTCTTTAGGTGAAGATGATTTGGCAACATATTTCCACAGGGATACATTTAATAACTGCACTCTTCATTCCCCTTTCTGCCTCAGGAGGAGCTCATGAACACAGTGCATATTATCAGACATGCTAAAACCTATCGAGCATGCATCTGACACCCCATACATCTAACATAGCAATTGTTACATAATTCTGTGAGTTGTCATGAGTAATGGCTGCTTGTAGAGTAACAACATTGCACAGAGTTATAATCACTTAGCAGGACATTACTTTTGTGGTTGAAAGGAAGGCCTTCTTTTCCTGCACTGCTGCCCCACTGTGACATTCAAAGCACAGATTAACCTGTAATGGGATTAGTACGGAGAGAGAGATAGCTTTCTCTGCTCTAGCATGTCCCATCTGTCTGCAGCAGAGATGCAAGCAGTGATCAGTGGGGCTCATATCTTAAGGCAAATGGCTGCAGGCCAGCGTCTTAAGTGCATGTCATCCAGAGGTAGAGGTTAGTAAAAAATATTTTAATGAATGTTCCCCTGTCACTCAATCAGCTGTTGAGATGCAGCTCAGAGAGAGTGAACTCTTGGTGAACAAGTAAAAGCAGTTTGGAGAGTTGTGAAATGTAGCTGCTTTTAACTCTTGATGCACAAAGCCTAAATTTTTATATTTGAGCAAAACATTTAACATAGCTCCTTTTGTAGATTTTCTTTACTCAGGGTTTACAGATTAGCACCAGTTAGCTTAAGTTTAAGTCTCTGTCAGCAAATGTTTGTATATTAGATTTCTTTTCACTTATTGAGGAATTTTTGAAGGCAAACAAAACAGAAAAAAGCAAAGCGTTGTATGGACAGATTTTTAACAATTTGTATGTACGCATTTTGTATATTTATGCCAGTTTGGGGGCAGTCTAATACAACTACAACAATACACTATAACTGAATACCATAAATTAACAATCTTGCTTTTTACATTTTTTGTGTGTTCAGGTAAATGTGTGAAGTTTCACAAGAAGCCAGCTCCTCTGTCTGCGTCAGACAGCAGCTTCCATAAGCAGACTACCAACAACCGGAGGAATGGCAGTACGGCCACACCGACCCAGAAGCCCTTGAGGGAGCGGATCATCCACCTGTTAGCTCTCAAACCCTACAGGAAACCAGAGCTGCTGCTGTGGCTTGAAAGAGAAAGAGGCAGTCCCAGGGACAAGGCAGAGCTGGGCTCCATACTGGAGGAGGTACGCACTAATAATATGTGTGCATGCACCCATAAACACAAACAAGCATTAATATACATAGTCTGTATTCATCACATCATTAGCATAGTTTAAACACTAAAGTGTTTGTACATTTATGTGACTGTACAATACTAAACACTCTTGTACAAGCCTAAAAACTTTGTGGACTCTGTTGCTTGTGTGCGTCTGTAACACATATGACTAATACATTTGCATATTTCCTACACATAAGAACATTCTAGTGCAAGTGCGCACACACACACACACTTCTTGTCTGGTTGGTGTGTTGGGGTGAAATCAAACACTTACATATATAAACACTTCAGAAAGATAAACCGAGGAACAGCAACATGTTGGCATTTGGGCCGTTTTAAATATGATGATTTTAACACATATGTGAGCCAGGTGATGACGAGCAAAGATCTTTGTTACTGAGCTCAAACTGATAGAAACCAGTGGCCAGCTGAGCTGTCATTGAATTGATCTAATTCAGAAACATTTGTATATAGTTTTTAGTAATTCTGTGATGATTTGTATACTGTATTCCTCAGTGCATGTGCATTTGTGTGTGTGAGATCAGGCTTGTTGATGTGTGTGCATGCATACAGGGTTTTTGTGACTGTGCTTGTGTGTAATTAGGTCGAGACTGTAATTGTCTGTGCAGAGATGGTGTTTGCAGCGGGGCGGGCCACTCTGTCAGGAGACCCACAGAAAGATAGATGTCCTCATAGAAAGACAGCCTGACGAGATTAAATAGGAGGTTAAAGTTCGACACTCTGCAGGGAACAGAATTGCAGAAAAAGAATTTCACTTCTCCAGGAATGTGAATGTGCCACTTTTAGCACTTCCAGGACACCAGATCGTGCTAGTGTCACTAATTGACTAATTACAGTTAACACAATGTTGGCATTAAAAACACAACAATATAGTTTATAATTACAGTGTCAGTTCATCTAGATAAGTGTGTGTTTTATTGTAAATTAGATCAAAATAGGAAATCAATGCATTGTAAAATAAAATTTTGACCTAATTTTCATGAATTTTTTCTATACCATTTTGGACTGTTATAAAAATATCTGGCCCTTCTAAGATTCATGCTGGCCCATTTATATTTGGCACATGATGATATATTATTGTGCCAAAAAACTGTTTCCCTAAAAATATATAAGCTACAGCAAAAGTTTCAATTTTTTTTAGACCAACAAAACAAATATCATAAAAAATTCATGTTAGTTATTGAACAATGTTGATTAATAATTTAAATTACTAATGTGAATGTTTCTGAATAAGTGCTCAGTTAAATTAACACACATCAGACGGCTGCATGTTAAGACATAGTGTAAAAGGATGTATATAATAATAATACTGAAGACACACTGCAGTCGTAGCAGTAGCTGACAGCTGTTTTTAGTTTTAAAAAGGTCTAAAAAATTACTCCACACCACCTGCTCAGCAGACAGGCACAGCCAGCAACTAGCATTTAGCAGCTGAAGAGCCAGATATTTCCTTCAGGAGTTGGTGGAGGCAAAACAAAGCTAAATACACCAGGTGGTCAGAAACACCACTCTAAATAAAAGACAGTGTTACTTGTAACTAATGGACTTCGGTTTTGCCTGGTTGGTCATGTTTGGTTTGGTCTGTTTTTATTCTGATAGGTCCTGATAAATCCCGGAGCATTTATTCATTTATACCAATCTAAAGACATTTGTACCAATCTAAAGACAAAATCAAAGCAGCAGAGTTTCTCATAAATGGATTGTTTCATTTCACCGTTGAGGTCAACTTTCTCTCAGAAATGTTAAAGCTGTGAGTCAGACAGTGAAAGTGCTGTATATAAGATTTCTGCTCCAGTGAAAGTACAGTTCCTTAAAACTCTCATGACCTTGTTTGAGCATGGCTAAAAAATGTGGTCATATCCGCTTCAAACCATTTGACCCAGACTTAATTGATGGGTTACGACACAAAGTACAGTGTTTATAATGAACAGGTCTCTTATGGTCCGGCATTTTGGATTCCTGGTTTTCACTCAGGCAGCCTGGGTTCAACTCTCACCATGTGAACAGTTTCATGTCTTTAAGTAAACCTTTATTATGCTGCTATATACTCTTATACTTCCTCAGCACTGTTTAAACTAGGCATAAACCCTGTGCATACAGTGCACAGCATGTCTTTAAAGAATTGGACTGTAATTGGTGGCATGATGTTAGACATAGCACCTTTTACTGACACCTTAATGGGAGTTTAACATAATATCGTGTGGTTTAATGTATTTTAGGTGGCAAAAGTAAATCCCAAAGACAGCAGCTACCTGCTGAAGGATGTTTTCTACAAGCTGGTGCAGAGGGACTGGCCAGGCTACAGCGAGGAGGAGAGGCAGCTTATCGGCAGACTGCTGGCCAGGTGAGACTGAGGATGCTGTTTCTGCTGTTACAAACTAATCATTCATTCTACCTCTCTCTCTACGCAGGTTATTTCACTGTATCTTAAGATGTTAACAAATAGTCTCGTCTTTTATGTCTCATGTTTTTTATCTTCAACAAAATAGTAATTCAGATGGAAAACTTTTTTTTTTATAGGGATTAATATTTTTTAACAGTGGCTCAAATCTTTATCTGTTATTTTTTATCCTCTCTCCTCCAAATCTCCTTTCTGTCCCCCTCTACTATTTGCAGGTCTTAATTAACACTCAGAAAGAGAAATCATCTGTTCCTGCTGTTCCAAAAATCTGTTTTATTTTTATGCTCCCCTAATGCAGTTTTTTTGTAAAACCACATGATTTCAGGTAACATCATGTACTGTCTCATTTTTAAATTGCCTTGTTCTTCCCTTGTTTTTAATAGAAAGTTGCAGCCACACGTAAGCCACCAATCAAAGCCTCTGCAAGCAAATGTTTCCATACAGAAGACCTCAGAGGATGCAGCGTTACCTAACAACACAGTCAAAAATCCTGCAGTGGTGGGTGGACATCTTGTTGTTCATTTAACTTTGAAAATATGTAAAGTCTTCTGCTGCTTTATTTTGTTTTTCGTAATTATGTTTTACACTTATTAGGATGTTGAACATTGTATTTGGCTTGTTCTTCTGTAATGCTAAATAATTTGTATACAGGTTTCAGCTTTTTCTGTTTTATGCATTATGTGACTGATGAAGGTTAATTTCTTTCTTTTCCTTGGCCTCGTCCTAGAAACGTCCTGTGCCTTTTGACTCACTGGAAAAGCTAGCTGTTAAGAGACAAAAACTTACGGACCAAAGGCTGCAACAGCAGCCAAAAGTGAACGGACTACTAAACAATAAAGGACACAACGTTGCAACTTCTCCCCTTAACCCCAGTTTTCAAACAAAGACGGAGTTTCAACGGACAAGTAATTATACTGGTAACCAAAATGGCTTGCCAGGGGACCACAGTGGCTTTCCTCTAATGCACAAACTGTCCAGCACCTCTGACACACCTGCTTCAGAGAGCAGAGGGCAAGAACCCAAAGTAAGCAGCCTGCAGCCACCGCAGATCGACTCTGACTGCACTCACCAGCAGCTCGCCAACAGCCAGCACAGAAAGAAGAAATCTAAAAAGCACAAAGACAAGGAGCGGGAACGTTTAAAAGACAGCAAGGGCAGTGAATGGCTTGAGACGAGTCCTGATCTCAAACAGAAACAAGACAAACTTGACAGTAAGGCCCTTTTTTTGTGTTGTGAGCTTTCTTGTAACTGATTTCGACTTTTCTTTTGTTGCACTGTTTGATCACATCCTGATGACAATTGTGAGTCTCGTCAAGACAAGAGTCTTTTCCTCCTTTTTGTAGGTGAGTTTGACATTTATGTGAAACTCTGACTTGGAGAAAGTTTGGAGATATCTCTCTTTTGCTTCCCTTACTTTTTTTTAGCATTACATCTATCATTTGGCAGTGGGACTATTTTGAAACACTATTTATTTTCCTCTACAATTACCTGTAAAATAACAGGTTAAACTTAACCACACATACTTTGAGCTAATAAGCAGCGGTAATTGTGTGTGAGGTCTCTCTGAGTGATCGTTCGGTGCATTTATACAGTACTTTTTCATAGGCTCGTCTGTGTTTGCTCTCTTAAGCTCTCTCTCCTGAGACGTCAGCGTGTTATGTGGCTGATTGACTCAACAACAGCTCAAGCAGAGCTTCAGGTCTCTAAGCTGACATGTCTCCTGATACCCACAAGCTCTTTGCTAGTCTGCACATACAAAACAAAAACACATTGCTTAACATTCAGACGATGACTTGCACAGTGTCATGCAGATGACTGTATTGGCTCAACTCGAGCTAATGTCATTTCCTTTGCTGCTTTTATTCCAGATCCTGACATCACAGATGCTGTGGTCTCTGGGGAGAAGCCAGATTATGTGATGTGAGTGTGAACATATTGTGGTTTGATTATGCCATTTGGTGTCAATCTGCATAGTTTCCTTTTTACACATCTCAGACATATTGACTGTAACAAACTGCACATGTGACATCCTTGTTCAGCTGTCAGAACTTTGACAATAGACTGACATCACTTTGCTCTTTGTGTTATTGCTATCATTTGAAAATATAACTAGCTGAAATATTTAATAAAGGTTTGTATCAAATGATACTGAATTGATGCACCCTGATACTGAAGCAGTATGAGAGTGGGCGTTATGCTGCTGCCTTGTGTCACAAAGAGGTACTACATCAAAAGAGGAGAAAATAATGATCTTAGGCAATGATTTCTTCTTTGACCACTTTTTTCTTTATGCTTTAAAATGCTGCATTAGACCAATTAGATTGGCCAGGTTGACTTTTGCCTCAAATGTTAGCCAGTATAACACCATTGTTTATTCTGTAAATATTTTTTTCTGTGTCTTCTTGCAGAACATACAGCACCATCATGAGCTTGGAGCAACGTCAGAGGTACCAGGAGGATTTCTGTGCAGAGTATGATGAATACAAAGACCTCCACTCCCGGATCGCCACCATAACTCACATGTTTGTCCAGCTTGGATCCAAGATCAAGAGCTTGTCCCCTGGCACACAAGAATATAAGGTATGTAAATCTGATCTTACACATGGAACACAATGCTCAATGGCTGCAAATGCTAAAATTTGACTTTGAGCAGATTAAAGTTTACAGTTTAACGATTTGTTTTTTGTACCATTTAGATAATGGAGGATCAAATACTAGAAAAGTACAACAAGTACCGGAAGGTAAGTCTATGTCTATTTAACTATGCTGAAGACTTTAGATGTTAAAAAATTCAGCAGATCTTGCTGAGAACAACAATGAATTCCCATTCCCTTAATTAATGATTTTTATCTAAAGATTTACATGATGTTGTAAGTAAAGAAAACTTGAAAAAACAATCTTGTTTTGCATGACTGCATTTTGATAACATTTGTAAAATTTGTAACATTGCCATGGAAATTACAAGGAATTGACCTTGCATCTGTAGTAATCAAAACAAAAATTGAAATTTTTTTTAGTGGAAAAGTTGCTCTCTCTAATACTCTGATAATAGACAATTAATCTGTTTAATAAACAATAGAGTCTGTTTAAAAGCTGAACAGCAGAAAGCTGTGGAGATATTTCCTAAAAAGTCAGCAGTGAACTCCTGAGCGTGCTTTATTGTATAGTGCGTGTGCAGATGAACCCCTTGTCATCAAATCCTCTACGATTCCCCCTCTGCATTATCAGCCCTCATATTTTGATAAATTGGCCACCATTTAGCTAGGGGAAACTTCATTTGAGAATAAGAGAATATTTTTTTGTTAAGTAGTTTGAATTCATTATAATAGAAGCTTTTTCTGTCTCCACAGAAGTTTCCAGGCTACCGGGAAGAGAAAAAACGCTGTGAATATCTCCATGAGAAACTGTCCTACATCAAACAGCTCATCATAGACTATGACGTCTCTCAGGCCTCTTCATAGCATTGTTTCTCCCCTTTATCACATTTTTATATGAAGCCTTCATATTTGCATCAACAGTAATACTACTGGTGTCAAGCAAAGGGTTTTTATTGAAAATGATGTGATTTAAAGGCTTTGGGTAAAAATGCAGACATCAACACTGACTGCTGCTGCTGCTGGGACCACGGATAAATAATGCTGTGGGCACTAATGATACACATCAATAACACATTTCCCTCTGGAGTTTGTGAGTCTGTTTGTTTTGAAGTTGTCATTTCTTAAGAGATGTCTTTTTGATGTGAAAACTCAAAGGGAGATGCAAAAAAAAGTTGACACTAATGAGATCTTGACAGACATTTTCCCTAATAGTTTTTGCCAGTCTTGTTAAAACCAGTGTCAGTGTAAGCCATTTTGTTTTAAATATGTAAAAGGTAGCGATTATGACTTTAACTTATTCACTTTGGTTTTGACCCTTTGTCAAGTCAAACGTTGCTTCAGGCAAGTTATGCCTTTTCATTTTTTTTTTTTAATAGAGTGTACTTTTTAATTCCATATCAAAGTTATCTTATTCATCATACACAAATGAAGCAGCTCTGTACAAAAAACTGCAATGTTTTAAGTGATTTCACTACAGATTCAGTTGTCTCATCTTATTATTCACAGATAATTACACTTATTCCTATAATGTGTCAAGCATTATCTGCAGGCTGTGAGCAGCAAGCTGTAAACTTATCTGTAAGCTGCACTCGTTTTGAGCAGTTGCTGCAGTCGCATCAGAAGCTTCAGAAACATCATGTTAAGCAAAATCTCAAATGTCAATTTTGTATTTGAAATAATCTCACAAAATAACTTTTGAGGACTCAATAATATACAAAGTGATGTATTAAAATGAAGATGATTTGCAACACAGACAGTAAGAGGTCCCACTGCACACCGAAGTGAAACTTTTAAAAACACATAGTAACATTTTATAATCAGCTAAATCCAATGTGAAAAAACTGGAAAATACCTAAAGGAATGGACATAATTGGTACAGGACACAGGAATTTAAGCTGTCCTCCAAATGCACTTCTGTTTATAGTATTTGTGTACTCCAACATTTTCTTTTGAATGACTCGTAAAGGGACCAAAATACTTAGCTTTGATGACTGTTGCAATAGTTTGGTGAGGAAAAGACGCCTTTCCTCTCCAAAACACTTACCAACATCATTAAATCAAGTCTACTTTCAAGTATTTTAATCCATTGGACAAAAAGGTGTCTCTCTCTCTTTCTGTTTTTTTTTTTCCTCCTTAGAACTACTGATGTATTTATTTGAAGCCATCTTCCCGTAATTTGTTGCTGCTCTCCTCAGTGTGAAGCTTCAGGTCTCATTACATCAAAGTGTATGTATCATGAGCTGCTGGGGGAGCGAGGTGGGAGAGCTTGTGAGCAGATCAAAGGTTGTGTCGCATGTTTTGTTGTGGCGTGACTGTGCTAAAACACCCCACACATCTATATGTTAATACTGGCATAGCATCAAAAGGCCTCAGATGGGAGCTAAGCTGCCCTTTCCCCCAACACTGAAGCTGAGTCATGTATTGTTCATTTATTTATTTTAAAGAGAAAAAACGTTACGCAAAGCATGAAGGTACAGAACCTGTCTGTTCACATTGTATTGCTTTGTTGGAGTCATTGGTGATGCTGATAGGCCTTTTTCACCAGCATGGAATCAGATCAGTTTCCATTCATGCACCTGATTTTGAAACATTTGGAACATTTTACAAAAAAGAAAAAAAGTTAGACTCTAAAATGTCCAAATAATAACAGGTTTTGCTTTGGAACTAAATTCAACTTGTCGTTCATTATGCAGCACCCTCTGTCAGTGACTTATCCATGACTCTAGTGGTTCAGCTCAAAACTGGTTAAAACACAACCTGGTTTGATAGAGAGCACAAAGGTTTCAAGAATCTCAAAGGAACCGACTCAAACACCTGAGCTACTTTTGTTAAAAGAACACCCTGAGTGGTCTTCAGGGACACGTACGGAGCCATAGATATAGAACAAAGTGTACATTTCTAATATCATAACCAGTTGTGGTACTTTGTTATTTTAAAGACTAGCATGATGGAGGGTTTTATATCCTTTAGTTTCTGGTTGTTTTGCACTAAATCCAGTCTGAAAAAAGAGGGACAACCTGCTAGTAAAGTTTCTACTCAGATTGTAACTGTTCAACGCGGTTGCAGTTATTGTACTGAATGTTATCAGCAGTCAGTGATATAGAAGCCTTAAGATTTACACTTTTATAGGACAAAACCTTCAAACTGCCAACATCAACTGGGACTAACTAGCCACACACATCTCTTTTCTGCCTTATATTGCTGCTAGCGGTTACATTTCAAACTGTCTTAGCCATTTCACTGTTGAAGTGAATGCCAACAGTGGCTTTCTCACACGTTTGGGTGTTACTTTCTGGAGGAAATGTTTCATATTGTTATTTAAAAATCATTTAGCACACAGTCTGAATCAGCCATAATTGCACAGCTTACTCATCAGTTGCGTTTGTAACCTTCTGGTACTCTGTTTTTCATAATCGTCACTGACATATATGTTCAGGTATTCATCATTAGTAATATCACTTTGCTTTGTTCTGCGGCTGATGTTACTCTTGACATCACATCTGACTCTGCTCTGAGCATATTGGAGCAGTTTGAAAGAAAATTTTGAAAGACTGTCTTCAATGGATTTTGCGATTTTTCAAATAAAATCCATTGTTAAAACAACAATCAAAACTAAATCTTTTTCAGGAAGTTGGTGGCAATTATGAGAAACTTCCTTGTGGGATATTGCATAATGGTGTCAAGTGATTGATTAATGATGATAATTATGTTTATTGAGTATGATGAAAGAATCACTGGTCTTGAGGACAGAATACTTCTTAAAAAAATCACTAAATGAATTTCATTTATCTGTGGAAGTCTTAATCACAACTACAGTGAAACAGTTCATAAGGTTTTTTTGGTTTTTGGTCTCGTGCTGCACTTTGTGTTCTCATGTACTCAAACCTGCTGGAGGGGAAGCATCGTCTTTGCCATAGAGGAGTCAGAGAGGAGAGTCCACACCATGAACTGCATTTTACAAATGTATGCTGTCTCTTCCAAGTTGTGCAAAGTTCAAAAGAATAAAAACATCAAAGTTATTGTGTTGTGTTACTAGCCTTGCTTGAATTTTCTATTTTCTATGGTATCATTTGACTGTTCATCTGATCATCAATTTTTTAAAAATTTGTTAATCAGATCATGCAGCTGTGCAGTCATCATTCAATCAACTGGATTGATGTTTGCTAATGTGTTGGTTATTTATGTGTTGTAAGTCTTTAGGCAAATGATTATCCTCCAGCAATATCTTTTAGTGCTTCAATTTATGTGTAAGACCATAGTATGGGACGCTTATGGAAAAACTAAATAAAAATACACACTGTTGTAATCATCTGACACACTCTTAACTAGCTTTACAATAAGTATAAAGGGAAAGGGGAAAGGAGTTTTTTTTTCACAATCTGGCAACCCAGAATGCTTGAAAGGTTCTTGCGGCAACAGCATAAGCAAATGTCTTATCAACTATAAATTAAACCAATTAATTACAATTAACAAACCCTCTATAAAGAGGCTTTATACTTATCAGATGGTGGAAAGTCTGTCTCCCTTGCTGTGAGGATGTAATCCACTAAAATCCAATGAGCCTCAGAACTTTTTAGGCCTTTCATTAAAACCATTGAGTTTTAACTTATAGGCTACTATTTATTCTACCTGCAACCTTTAATCACAGACTCTTATCCTTATTCTCCGCCCCCTGTTAAACATCAGCGCTTTTTCTCATATGTCACATGCAATTGTTGAATGCACAGAGGGCTGTCTTTCCGGCCTTGTAACAGCAGTGCGCCATGTGCGTATGACCCGTATGAACTACGAAACTTTACAACCCTCATGCATAGTGCACCTTTACGCACAGGTTATAAAACCTAGTAACAGCACAGCTGGATGCACCTCTGACCATCCGTGAAGTGCTTTATTACCCAGCACTGTTACAGTTTCCCTGGTGCACTCTCCTCGTCCAAAGGTGGCAGCAGTGTGCCCATGGAGGCGCTGTGGTCATGACAACCGTGTGTGTGGCCTCCATAAACTTAGACCAAATGAGGGAAACGCGGCAGGCTAAAGGTGTGAAATGACGTGACATTTCAAAGTGATATTTTTTAATTAACAACTAACCAAAGGTCACAGACTGTAACTCTCTGTTCTGCTTGTTCACTGTGGATGTTGTAACTAGTGTTAGTAATAGTTACCCTATATATAAATGCATCTAATTTTTTTACTGTCAAATGAAATGCACTTATATTGTATCTGACAAGACATCACATTACTTAGTTATTTCTATATCTCATGTTGTGTCATGTTGTCGCATCTTTCTTGCCTCAACTTGTACTCAGCAATCGATGAACAATCTATGTTGTTCTTGATTCTTCCCACAGCTCATTTGTTTGCTGCTTCCTGTAATTCTGTTTATGCTCTGAGTACCAGACAGCAGACTCTGTTCATAAAAGGTTGAAAAAAAGCCGCATTTCTATTTTGTTCAGTTTTGTTAAGCAAAGCAAAGGCTTTCATGTCCCAACAAGTGACCAGGATCTCAGCTGCTGTGCATCTTCTGAAGGAAGAAGCCAGGGTCAGCTTTTTGTCTTCTGTTTTGGAGACTCTGATATCATTAAGCTGTATATCGTTTCACCTCCAGACTCTCCAGTTCAACAGGCCAGCCATCTTTATTTTTTTTTTCTTAAGTTTTCCTGCTGGATACACACTGGTCTCCCACTTCACTGTAAAGCCCATTCAGTGTATGCGCACTGGATCAGCGAGGACACAAGCTGGCGTCTGATTAACCCCAGCTGGGTGTCCTTTGTAAGGATATCTGATGTTGAAAGACCCATAACACCCAATGACCCCAGGTCACATCACTGATGATGCTGTATGGCTCAGAGTAAGCTGTAAATGCCATGATGACAGGATCAAATGTTGCAGGACTGTGTCTGTTGTTTATGGTAAATATAATGGAATTGAGGGAGATTAAGCTGCTGTACTATTTCTTTTGGATTATGATCAGTTGATCCTCTCATGGCAACACTTTGACTCAGTGGCTTTAAATGCACCCTGCACACAGCATTGTTAGTAAGCCTTTGTTTACGTCTATACCACAGATCCAAATGCCACCATATATCACCAACATAAATTAATCTGCTGTTTCCATTTTTGTTTAAGACATCAAACTCACTCTGTATTGTCTCACCATAGAACAAGAAATAACATTGTTTCTCTTGTTAAGTTAGGCAACATTTTTCTTCTTGTGGTGCTGGTATGCCATCTATGGATGGATGAGTTTATTCAGTCTCATTTGGATTGAGCTATATTTAGTCATAGCACATATTTGCCTTTGGGATCTTCTTTAATGTTTGATGTGTCATGTTTTTAATGTCAGATGATGCAAAAATTAGGACAGGGTGAAGAGATCTGGCTTATTTTATAAGTTCAATTTTATATGTCAGCAACAGTCGCGAAAACAAACCCTTTCAGGGCTCTGACTGTTCATCCTGTGGGAGTTTAGTTTTAGTTTCTGTAAAGGCAATAACAAAAGAGAAGGTATGTTCTCATACACTTAAACAGTCTCATGCCACTAGTGCAGTTCATGAATGAAGACGTTCTTTGACCTGTTGACCCTTGAGATGTTATAAAAAAGAAAACTGTATACTAAAAAAATCTGATGTCATTTTTTAACTAAACTTAAGGAGCAGATTCCCAGCTATATATACGTAATGTTCAGAAGTAAAGTTAATATTTTTATATTGCAAAAAGAGTTCATTTATATGTTGGGTTAATTTGTTAAAAATGTATTTGCACTGTGTACACAGCCAACTATTTACATATTTACACATTTATATATTTACATTTGCACAGTTACAAGTAGTGTTGAATCTGCCTTGCTAATTCTCTTGCATTTACCTGTTTAAGTCCTGCTAGCTCCTGATTGGTCAGTTCAGTTACATGTGACTATGTATTGCGGGAAGTGAAGTGGTTGTGAAGTTGGTGTGCATGGGAGAACAGTAAAGCACTGCTCAAGAAATTATCCGTCTCCATCCTGCTGTCTCATGTTATAAAGAGTTGTCCAGCTATCACTGACGAACCCTCACGTTACAGTGGTTTTATTGCGCAGGAGGAAGATGAAGATAGGATCAATGATTTTTCTGGTAGGCTACTGTATTTTTTATTTTTTTAACCAGCCGTGTTACAGGCACTGTTCGGGAAAATACATTTATTTAATTAAAAGTTAAAGAATCTTTCTGTGTTATATTTTTCTGTGTAAATATCCCATGTTACAACGTGATCATCTGCGGCTTATAGACAAGTGTGGCCTATATATGTACAAAATCTTTTTTCTTTTTAAATTTAGTGGGTGTGGCTTATATTCAGGTGCGCTCAATAGTCT
>JAPZDY010000001.1:21510762-21530937 GCA_029783645.1 Ctenochaetus hawaiiensis | reverse complement strand
CTCCGTGTCAAGCACGGCCTCATCATCCCCCCCCCCTCCCCCCCCAAAAAAAATCCTGTCTAGCCCACTCTGGTCTAGCAGACGGATGAGCTCAGAGTGAAATGGAAAGAGAGGACGATTTGTCGCCAAATCTGTGTGAGATCAGACCACACAGTGTTTGAGATCTCAGTAATGCCATGTAATACTATATTACAGTATAATATTATATATTGGATGGTTTCATATAACTGTGTTATGACCTGTAAGACAGGGGAAATATCATCACCTAAATCTCAGATGATATCTTATCCCATACTACTGTATTGATATATCGATACGCAGACGTCTCCTTCACATTATGTTTCTCTGTTCACTGAGACGACAAAGAAACTGGTGCCTGTCTTTTGCCTCAGTGTAAAATTATCTTCCCACAATGCTGGCCTGAGCCCGTCACATGCCCCAGCTTACTCCTGGATGAGGGAAACTCCTGTGCTGCTGTTCTCAGTATTTAGTAGTCTGATGAACTACTGCTGATTCATCATAGAGTAGTAAGCTTGATTTGTTCTACATCAGTTACTGCAAGTCACAGTCTCCTGTGTAATAGTGAATGGTCAAAGTGGCACTGGTGCTCTGTTAACTCGTAGAAAATGGACTAACGTCACTTTGTTTTGCTCCACTATAGACTCAAGCACTGCTATTGTGTTCCAATGTTTGTGTACTGAGCATGTGTGTGTGTGTGTATATGTTGCGACGTGCGTGTTTCAGCCTGCAGGATGACTGTGGGATGCCTCTCTTAGCTTTGTTATCTCATGCTCTAATCCATCTGCACCACACACACACAAGCCCATTTAAAGATGACTGATGAAGTTCTTCTAGTAGCCCTGGACTGGGTCTTCAAATAAAAAATGGTCACAGTGCTAGTTTGTTGATTTTATGAATGAAGTGTTACCCTGTAGTTGTTACCCAGCAGATCCCCCCGCTGCTTCCCCCTCACTTTGCAGAGCTGCAGCTCCTGGTCAAGCACGGTAGCTGACTACCGTATACTACACAAAGAGCTCTGGAGGGGAGAAACAATTTAGTATGCTGTATAATATGTGCAGTGATATACACGCTTATGATCTTGCAGTAATCCCTCTTTGTTATCTAAGCTGAGAGGTTTAGAAGCACTAACCAGACACTCTCCCTGATGCTGTCTCCTGTTCTTAGACTGGTTTAACCAGGGTTTTCATTGGCTCACATGGCCATTAGCACCAGATGTTGAGTAGAACAGCCATCACATGCCTTTCTTTACTAGGTTACTGGGTTGCTTGGAGGTAGGACTCGGGGTGACATGTCAGCATGGTATCAGCCAATGCCATGCAGACTTTCAGCACTCTGTCCAGAGGGTAAAAGTGTGAGAGCTGGAGAGCCATCACACTTTGGTCTCATGACTGCATACAACTTCTGTGTGCAGCCTTCCAGGTTATCTGAAGGGTATAATGAACTCTTTCCCTCTATTTAACATTTTTTTATAGGCCTAGAGCTCAAATGGAATATGTGGCAAGGATTGCCAATTGATAAAGTCTATCTGTGTTTAAATGTCTCAGTGTGTGATATGTCTTTTAATGAGGCAAATAAAAAAGGATTTTTTTGGATCCTGCTTTGACCCCATCAAAGGAATAGTAATATTTGTAGCACACTATATCATATTAAGGGCGGTCTGTTGTTACAGTGGTTAGGGCTGTCACCACACAGAGGTTTTGGGTACAAACTGCTGGCTGGGCCTTTCTTTGTGTAGTTTCAATATGCTACCTGTGTCTGTTGGGGTTTTCTCTGTGTACTCTGGTTAAACCAGAGAAAGAGAGACTGAAATAATAGATATAGAAGGTGCAAGAGATACGATTTTGGGTCAGTTTACTGAGGTTTTTACTGATGTATACACTTCAGTTATCCCAAAATTATGCTCTGTAGGTTCAAGGCGATCCTGCTGCTGCGGTCTTTAACCCAGAAGTTTAACAGCACACAGTTAAGCAGGTATTATTAATATGCTGGATGCTAGGGGGGAGCAACACGTTTTTGGACAGATGAGGAGACTAATTCTATACTGTTTCAGCTTTAGGTATAGAACTATAACTGTAGCTAAATTGCAACTGCGCATGCAAACCCACTGAGTGAAGTGAGTGGGTGGAAATGAGGCTTTCATTCTCGACCCTGTGTTGGACTTGTGAAATGTTGAGGGTATACCTTTTATCCAGTATCAACTGTGATCAGCTTTATTTACCACAGGATGTGCGTATGCTCTGTCCTTACAGGGTTAGACACAAGAAACCACCTGAAAACATTTGTTCTGAGCTCTCCTGAACCTCCTTTGTTTGTGTTACAAGTGTCAGGAGTACAAACATAGGAGCACTCATTTTTGTTTTATTTGCTGTCGCCTGAATTTGTAGCACAGACATCCTCAATTAATTTTTTGGTCTATAAATTGTCAGTAATATTTTAAGTAGGCCTAAATCTCAAGGTGATATCCTCATACATCTTACTGGTCCAGCTAAAAGTTCAAATCTCATTCAGTTTACAGTAATAAACCAAGAAACCAGCAGATATTCACATTTTTAAATGAGGAACCAGAGATTTTTTGGCTTCTTTATTTAAAACTTACTCAAATGATTAATGTGTTATCAAAATTATTATAGAATAATTATTCCGTCACTTTTCTAATTAATCAATTTCAACTGAAATTGATTGCAGTTACAAAATGTACAATGTTTATATCCAGATTTTTAGAGCCTCTGTGGGTTTTACAGTACGGCTGCGGTTCCCCTGTGATGTGACTTAATGCAAAGAGAGCTGCAGCGAGGGCATTAGGCTATGACATGAAAAAATCACAGGAGCCTTAGCCAACTCTATCGTGGAGGATGCCCCAGTTCTGTGTCCATGTAGCTTACTATAGCCATTTATCAGTGGTTCAATTATGATTCTTGTGATATTACTCTATAATAATAATCTAATAATCAATGAAATAGGCAAGATAGCCAGACAAATTAGCTGGCCCATGTTACCCGTCTTATCTGGCAGAACTGAATCTTAACTCTTAAAATCTAAACTGTTTCTATCCTTTATTGCACGAAATGGGAGAGTCCTTTAGTCATATAGCAGTCAGTGCACTTTGATAGCGATTTCTAAAAGTAAATGGGAAAAGAATAGCCAAAATTATTATATTATTAATTTTTTTGTTGGCTCTCTGAGAACCACTCTTCTCTTTGGCTATTGCTCACATTAAAGTGCTGACCCCATATCCTCCACTCTTTCTAATGGGTAATAGCTTTTGCCAAGCCAGATGTTATCTCTCTCTGTATTACGTCAGACAGGGCCAGAGGAATGATGGGTTGACCAGCCAGCCTTGTTACATTGTTGGGAAAAAAGAAGGAGGGGGAAGGAAGAGCTTAGTTGGCAAGGTTTCTGAGTTCGCATTGTGTTTTTTTGTGTGTGTGTTTGTTTTGGGAGATGACAGCAGGAAGATAAAGTGACATGATGTGATCAAATTTGTGCCTCCTAATATGAGCACATTCAACCCAGCAAAAACGTTGTTGAGGATAATGATGTTTGTCCTTCAACAAAACTCCCAGCATCCTACAGTGTTAAACCCAGAGAGATGGAAAGGTGTTGGGTTATACTGTATTTCCTACAGGAACAAAGTAATCATAAAACCTGGAGTTCAGAGGAAAAAAAAACAGAGGGGAAGAGGGAGGGAGTGAGGAAATGGGAGTGTGTGTGAGTGTGTGTTTCTGGCAGGGGCTTTATAGTACTCAAGTCTTTTGTTGCCTGACATTTAAGGGTGCCATGGTTACAGGTTAGCAGGGCTTTATCTTCCTCATTAACACTTTGTTAGGCTGTGTGGAATTGACACAACCCCAAAGTTTTTGCCAAAAGTGGCACTGAGATCTCCCCTGAAGATAGAGTGTTAGACTCACATCTGGTGCTAGCAGGTAGTTGATTTCCATACAGTGATTTAGATGTCAGACACTGATTATGTCACTAATTCAATAAATGATGTGGCACTGGTGAGTCAGTCATGACCTGCAGTCTGCTGTTATGTCATACAGGAGCAACACATCAGTTAACTTGCATATGTCAGTTGGGCAAAAAGTGAAATTTATAACCACATATTAAAGCAGTTCATTAAATTGACTGCTAAGTTTGATTTAAGTAAGAAGCAAACATTGATGGTAGTTTTGCCATCAGCTCTCACTCATTGGCACTCCAGAATCAAACCTACCAATCAACATTATTAGATGCTATAGTTACATGGCTGTGTTACCAGCCTCACCATAACCACAGGCCCTGAACCAGTTAAATAAAGTATATCATATTGCAGTGGGTGAAAAAGTATTTAAGATATTACTAAGCATACTTCCAATGCAGCCATTTACATTAAATTTAGACCAGACATTGGTACAAACCCCGTTAAAGTACAAAGATAAAGAAATATAAAGTTCCAATCTGTAAAAAAAAAAAAAAAAAAGTTATATTCAGTTCATTAATTGACACAGGCAATATGTATTAAACACAGCAAGAAAAAGGACCAAACCAGCTGAGTCCTATAATTTCCTCTTCTACCAGTGCTAATTAAAATCAGTTAGATTGGTACATTCGTGAAGGTTACTATTTCCACTCTGTAAGAAAGGGTTGCCCATCTCTGAAAGCAAGTAAACAAACATCATGATAGGAAGAGACCAAGAGCTTTCCAAGAATGTCAACTGGCCACATTTTCAGCAGCACTATGATGCACCATGTTTCAAGGAGAAGTTATGCCATCAAAATTCTTAAAGTGAAAATGAAAGGAGGCATGCTTTAGAATCATCAGTTTGCCATCCAGCATTACACTGAAGATTAGATACAGGTGGACTCTGCAGCAGGACAGCAAACTATCAGATACTGCAAAGGAGACTATTGATTGGTCCAGAAGAAGAACATAAAAATGAGGGAATGGCCGGGACAATTGCAGAATGGTGAGACTCCAAGTGGTTATTCCCCCTGAAGCTCTGGTCTATCCTCAACTCTCTTGTAGGTGCATTTGTCATTAGCAACTGTCTGTCTGCATCTGTTTCTCTGCTACACCCATCCAACCTCCACGATGTTCAAAACCCTGTGATAAGCCTGATGACCAATGCAATCAAGCACTGATTTAAAAATCCAACTTTAATGCTACGAATAGGGCTGCAAACTAATCAGTACAACCCTACTATATTAACAGAGACCACATCCCTTCTGGCAAGCTAACAAGTCACACCTACAAAAAGCATCACAAATAACAGTTCATCAGCCAGCTTTAAAAAAAAAAATTTAAACTGTGAGACAAGTCGAATGCCCAACTTAAAAACTCAGTGAAACAATTATAGATGCAAACTCAGCAGCATTTCAGTGAAAGGAAATTAAATTTGAGACTCATTGCCAATTTAAGCAATATAGCTTTAGATCAAAGCTTCATTTGAAATATTATACTGAAGTCATCTCTCTGGACTTGAGACATTTATGTTTGATGTTTTCATTTCTCAAACCTTGCATGTTCTCCAGCAGTGCTGTCCCTGTCATGAGAAGTGTCAGGATTAATAATGTCATGTGTGGACACACCTGATACAGAATTTTTCATTAACAGAGAGCAAATTGGGTATGAAAATCAATTCCAGTGCCTTATTCAAGTACATGAACCCATATTTCATGCCAAATTAGTACAAAGTGTTAAGAGCTGTTTGCTGCCTCTCAGTTTGATCTGGATTAAGATTTTTAAGCTATTCTCTTTGAAATTGGTGTCAAGACAAAGCAGGCCTCTTGAAGTGTAAGTGCGGTGCCTGAGTTGCTTGGAATGGTTTTTGTGTGTGCTGTATGAATCACGGTTGGTGTGTCTTCAGTAGACAACTAGGTATATATCATTGAGGCCTCTGCCCATCCACTAATCCTCTCCCACACCCCCGCCTCCCTCGTCTCTTTCTCCCAAGCCTAGTAAAATATCTAGTTGGTCTCAGACACATTCATCTGCCCCCTGAGTGGCTTCTTACAGATTAACAGTGGATGGAGTTTGGAGGCTGCAACCTCTCACTGATCACTCAGCTTTTAACTCAGGCCGGATCTGTATGATAACAGCATCGCCGTAGACTTTGAGACCTGTATGGAAATTGTGTTCAGATCCTGTCAGAGACGGAGCCACGGAGAAGTCTAGTTATTTGTTGTTGATGATCCAGTGCTCAACGGACGCTGTGGCGGCTGTGGTTTGTCCAGGAGATGCATGAAGGAGCCTGGGAATGTTCCTGTACAAAGCCCTTAAACACAGAGATGAAGAGGAAGACATCCAGGTACATGCTCAGTGGCTCGGTGTCACTGGTCAATGGATGGCATGATCTGTTTCTTTAGATGTTTCTGTAAAACCACCACTTGTTGTGAGCAGCATAGGACCATGTGTATTATGGATGGGACTCATGGTAGAAGAGATAGGTACCTTTAGGGACAGATTAACACTGATTGATGATTGCTTGACTTGCAGGTTCTATTCCTTCATGCTAAGTCACTTCTTTTTCTGTGTTGTTTATATTTAACTACATGGAAGGATAGACCTGTGCAGATCATATACAGTTAGCTCCATCAGAAAGCGATGCTCTGGTAACTGCATGGTTCACAATATTTCTACTCGTGGTTGTTGCAATATTATTGTTTGTGTTTCAGGAATAGTTGGAACGCTTTGATGTAAAGCAGGTGATGGTGTTTGCAGGTTTCCCTCTTTGTGCTTGGAGGGATTAATGGTGCTAATCGCTCATGGGTCCCCTTGAGCTGCACTGGAGGAACAATAAGGCATGAAGCATTAATTGAAAATTCCTCAGACATAAATCCTAGTTTAATAAGAGCAATGATACAGGATGAATCTGTTTTATTGCAGTTTATAACATTGGCAGACTGGGGCCGATGTGCCTCGTGAACTGTAGTTGCCCTAATTTTACATTTATAAAGTTTTTTTATTTATTAAACCTTCTAATCCCTTTGATTTTCACAAACTAAATCCTGGATTAAAGGCCCCACAAGCTCCCTTTTAGGATGTTAAGAGTTCTTTTTTTTTTTTAGGGAAAACTGTACTTACTGAAGTAAAACCGACAATTTAACCACTTTGATTTCTCCACGTTCTCTCTACCTGCTCTCCTCGTCTTTGTGAAACTACAGAGGATATAATGTCGGCACTGTTTGTACAAGCACTCAATTACTGTACAGTGGAGCTTTGTTTTTAACATCCTCAGGGAGCAATTTGCTCAGCAGTTCGAAATATTTAAATGCAAACACAGTAAAGCCTTAAACACAAACATTAGGATCCTCAGCTGCTGTTCACAGCTCACAATATGGAACTTTTTTTCTTTGTTCACAGTCCCAGAAACCCTGGATAGAAAGCACTTTCACCAAGAGGGAATGTGTGTACATACTTCCAGTGTCAAAGGACCCCCACAGGTATGTGCCTAGATCTACTGCAGTGTGCCTTGTGGTGATAGCCATGGAAACGATGTAATTGCATGGTGTGTGCTAAAGTAAGCCCAAAGCCTAACCACTACTCTCCAAAGAGTAAATGTGTCTGTTTCTACATAATTTTAATGTTTATGTCTGTCACTGTAATTACAGTGTTAAGTGAGAGGAAGACCAATGATGAACCTGTGTATCATATCTTTTTCTAGTCCTAAGGATAGGATTCTTTATCAATCTGTCACTTAAGAAGATTTGATCTCATCATTTTGAGGACTTTTTTAAAATATTTAAAAAAAAAGGTCCTCATTTTTAAATATTTTTTTTTAGGTACTGTTAGTTTCATTGTAAAACAGTAATTATTATTTGTGAGTAAATGTGAACAACTGATCCTGATGTTCCTTCGTCAAAATGTAGCAGGATTTTTCTGCAGACTGACTGGAATCTTACAAAGCAGTGTTAAAACTTTATGGAAGGCTTCATCTTGGCCTACCAATACAGGCTGAAAAAAATGTTTAAAAACTACAGCAGCTGGTGTACATTTTGTTTTGTCGTTATTTTATATTAACTTCTTTGCCACAGTTGCATACATTTACTATTTAACCTTTCCCTTTTATGTTGGTTTTAGTTACACTTTCAAGAAGTTGCATTCCATCCTTTCTTCTTGTTCAGGATGATACTTAGTTACTCTTTTCCTTGTGTTTTCTTTTACATCAATTATTTGCCACTAGTTTCCCTCCACTAACTGTAGTACGTGCTGCTGCTTGCAGATGATTCAGAGGTGTTAGTGAACATGGTTCCATTTATTACCGGGCCAAAAGCTGCCATGTGACTGTGGTCAAAGTGAGAGTCCACTCTACATGTTTCACAACGCTCTCTTGGTTAAAGGCCAATCTAATTGGGCTGCCTGCCCAGCTAACGGATAACTTTCCAAAATGTCGTCCACTGAAAACTCCAACCATCCAACTGTCTTTGTATCTTTATAAGTGTGCTTCACATTTCAGTGGTCCAGACTTATTTGAATTTAAATCAATGACTAATTATGTCGCTATGAAATTCCTTCCAGATGCCTTCCAGGATGCCAGATTTGCCAACAGCTAGTCCGGTAAGTGTTTGTTTGATCTTTTTTCCATTCTTTGTTACCTAACAGGGTTAACCAGAGAGACTCCATGCTAACCAGTTAGACCAGTAAAGACCTGCAGGCAAATTCTTCTCCAATGTAGTGCCACTGAAGAGCAGCCCCCCTCAGGAAACAATTAATGTCCAGGCTTTGTGTGTCAGGATGCACAGTCTCACCCAAAGTAATTAAGGAAGGTGAAGAAACAAAAAAGCTTAGGTTAGTCATTTATAATAATACACTGATGAGGCACGTTAAAGCTCACATAAGGTCCTGAAAAGCTGCCAAACCTTGTCATTGTGGCTAGCTGCTGAGGTGAAAGTTGATTAGACTTTGGTGTTCAAAGGTCGCTGTGACCTCAAAAAACAGGATTTTGGCCTTAACTCAAGAATTCATAAGCTAATTCGTACAAATGCCTAACAGGACAAAATGATGAAGGAGTGATATTTTGTATGCCAGAGTCAGAGGTCAGCTCTACTGTAACCGCATCATGTGATAAATCTTTCTAGTTGTCCACTTCCTCAGTAAAAAGTGGTCTTTTAAGTAAAACTAGTTGCATCTTAGAGCACAAAAGACACAATGTTTGATCCTTTAACTTTGGCTTGTCTTAAAATATGGAAACGCAAAAACTTCCAACTCTTTGAGTGCCAAATATAGCTACTACAGCTCTGTACACAATGCTATGACATGTGGAAAAATCCAAAGCTTGACAGCCTGCCGTGCCTAGTTACAACTGCTGAGATATGAGTGGACCATTGCAGTTACTAGCAAAACATCACTTGTGTGAATTGCATGCTCTACTAACCATAACCAAAAGATTAGAGCAGCATTATTTCTTCTATTAAATCCTTTAATAAGTCCTTTGGGTCCTTTGGGCAGAAAAAAAACATCTCCAAATATTTACTATAGACTGCATGAGTCAAGACTGCAAAAGAATCACATCAGGGTCTCTAATGTCTTACCTCAAACCAAAGACTTAGACAAAGAATAAATGTTGTTCAGGTTCATTCACGTTTTTTTGTGAGTAACGCTTGGATTTTGCACTGAAGAGTCCACATGGAAAATTAATTTTGTAAGTGTTTGCTGAGGGATACCAGATGTTAGTATTCATGAGTTGCGACTTGGATTATTGTTCCCTGTAGCAAAATTCATTTTATTGTTGATATCTTTGATGATGCCTTTTAATTTCTGTTTCATACAGCAACAATAAATATGTCATAAATTAAGCATAATTTAAATGTAATATTGTTAATATCAGGTTAACATACTGTGTTCTGCAACTTAAATAAGTAAATTGTTGTACTATCAAATCAAAGTGATATTGTTCTCCTTTTCAGATGCTGCTGTGGGCGGCTGGTAAGGCAGCATGTTGGCTTCACAGCCAGCTTGGCCACGAAGTACTCGGACGTGAAGCTGGGTGAAAACCCCAGCCTGTCTATGCCCGCGGTGGAGGAGTGGTCGGTGGAAAAACACACAGAGGCGAGCCCCTGTGATGCCTATGGCGTCATCAACTTCCAGGGAGGGTCTCACTCATACAGAGCCAAGGTTTGACAGCCAGTTCTGCTCTCCTGGAGGCATGCATTTCATGCAGAAAGACAGCTTATTATTCTTGATAAGTGATACACTATTTGTGGGACAATGGTCTTACTCATTTATTTAAGGTATTTTTAGGTGTTTTATCTCCATGTAGATTTATAAAGATGTGAATTCTTAAAAATCTGGTGCTAAAATGAAGAGTCAATCAGTGAATCAGTGAATTGAGAAAAAATTCTCTGACAGCTGTTTTAAAAATCCATTAATCAATACAATGCAAAAACACCTTTATTGTTTTCTGCTTCTCAAACGTGAGGTTATGCTGATTTTCTGTGTAATGTGTGCATGTAAACATGCTGTTCTCCTCTCTGTTCAAACTTGGCAGTATGTGCGTTTGTCCTACGACTCGCGGCCAGAGAGCATCCTGCGGCTGATGCTGAAGGAGTGGCAAATGGAGCTCCCCAAGATCCTCATCTCTGTCCATGGAGGAGTTCAGAATTTTGACCTACATCCACGCATCAAGCAGGTGGTAGGCAAGGGCCTCATCAAAGCTGCAGTTACCACCGGGGCCTGGATTCTCACCGGAGGGGTCAACACAGGTAGAGATACATTCAGTCTTCCTGTGGATTTTAATGTTGTATTGTTGTTTGTGGAAAATTGTGACTAAGAAAGGTTTCACAGTGTTTCTGACAGAGGAGGTTATAACATTTCTTTTTTGAAGCTAAAACATAAAAATGCTTCTTGACAGTACTTTATTAAAATGTAATGGCTACCTACTTAAAAAAAAAAGATTAAGTTTAAAGATGGTATTTATAGGATATACCTTGGTGGTTTTCAGTTGTGTTTCAACTCAACAAGCCTGAGAGTAATCGGCTAATAACTTAGTACTTTCCACCCCTGCTTGCTCACATATCTCCCAAGTGAATACTCACTCACAGTTTAAGTATACACAAACATGCACAAACACACAGGACCATCAGTGCGCTGATGTAGCAGAAGCTGTAATACCGGCCTCTAAGCGTGTCATTTGGATGTGTTGTCGTGGCTGAGGTGTGTCTGCAGCCACAGCATGGCGTTAAGATGGTGTGGTCTGATCATAGTGTTTAAATCATTACTCACAGGGTCAATTACTCCAGACCAGTGATTAGTTTTAATGCCTCTCTGGTACCCTGGCCAGTTGGGATGGTCTCCTGGCTCACAAATTACTGCTGAATCCTTGAGATCTATTAGCTGATGACTGTGGTTCCCAAATAACCCCAGTACTAATGTACTTGATGTGAACTTGCCCCATGTGTGGCATATTGATTATAGCAGCTTTGGCTGATCTCTTTCTTTTCACTTGAATTTTTAACAGGATCTTTAATATTTTAGCACACTTTTAGTGTTCACAGTTTTTTATTAAAATTGACATGTTAGGGTCAGAGCTTTATTTTTAGCTACCAGTCAACAATGGAAAGTGAGGTATGGAATGGGTTTGGTGACAAGAAAAACCTAAATCCTCCTGTCCAAGAAAAAAGATTCACATTGAATTGACTGTTTTGTATATTCTTTTCAAAGGTGTGGCGAAGCATGTGGGAGATGCTCTCAAAGAGCACTGTTCGAGATCATCAAAGAAAATTTGCACTATTGGGATTGCACCCTGGGGAGTTATTGAAAATAGGAATGATCTCATTGGCAGAGACGTAAGAAGGATCTCATTTGTTCTTTATCTCATTATTTTAATGTCAGTTTGGATTGTGGAGATACAGAAGTCATTTTTTCCTCTTTTTTTCCCACTCCTTTACTCTATCTTCCCTTTTACCACCTTCTCATGTCCACTCTTCAGATTATCGCTCCGTATCAGACGCTGCTGAACCCTCTCAGCAAACTAAATGTTCTCAACAGCTTGCATTCTCATTTCCTCCTGGTGGATGATGGGACAGTGGGCAAGTATGGAGCTGAGGTTAAGCTGCGGCGGGACTTGGAGAAGCACATCAACCTCCAAAGAATTCATGCACGTGAGTAAAACCAAAACCTTAAACTTCCACACGACAGTTTTTTTTTTTTTTTTATGGGATTCTTGAGAAACAGGATTTTGCATCGTTTCAGATCTGCTGAAGCAGTCTGGGTGACTATGACGAGCTGACTATCCCACCTTCTGCAAGTCATAGTACCACTAAATGACTAAAATCATGATGTTGTATTGAAAATTTACAAACTTGGGATTATTTGGCTCTGATGAATTAGTTTTTTTGTTGCTGTTTTGTTGTCAGTGGCTTTGAAGGTAGACATCTGAAATATTTACCTCCACACTGTTCTGAATGTGATTTAAAACCTTTACCAGTGCCTTCTGTCCAAGCTGATGGAGTGCCCTCTCCTGACAGTATGAACTAATCTTAACTCTGCTCTGTTTTCCACTTTGCCTTGTACTTGATGTGAATTATACGTAAAACTGTCACTGTTAAGTTATCTGAGATGTTAAAAATTGACCCATACTCAGAAGTAAACATTGGGACAGTACCACCCACAGGCTAAAACACAAACCATCTCACTGGTTTAACTTTAAATGATTATACTTACTAGCACAGACTTTTTATTTTCAGTCTATAAATCCTTTGGGGATAGACAGTTTACAGAAGTAACAGTGTGCTGCCTATCTCAAAAGAATAAGCCACAAAGTAAACTATTGCCCTCAGAGAAAGATGACTTTTAAAAGGTTGCTTCAGCACCTCCTCATTTTTGTATTAAGTATTGCGATGCCGACCAAAACACACAGAAACACTGAGGTGTCCAAGTCAATCAGTAGTAACAGACAACAGGATCGGACAGTGGGATTGTTGAACTTGCTCCAAAGTATGTGGGTTTGGCTGAGTATTGATTTAATAATATTTTATAGAAAAATGCTTTGCTGTACTGTGTGTATATTGTTGAAGTTATTCACATGTGTTATCGCTGAATGCTTTGTGTGTTTTTCTTTTTTTTGTGATTTGGTTAATGTGTCTCCAAAAATAGTCACAATCTGGAGCCCTGTTAATATAAAATAAAATAGACATAAACACAACAAGCAAACAACTTAATATCAGACATTTTTGAAAAACAAAGCCTCCAAACTGCACATGAAATTACCACTGAAGTAATTATTAGTACATGATTTCTTCTGCTTGGACATTTTGTGCTGGCCGTGAAGTGTCACTGAACAGTCTATTTTAAGAGAGTGGCATGATTTTCATCCTGGAAATAAACTTATTATCTGCCTATTTTATGCATTAAGCACGGCAGCTCTGCTGGAGCATCACATTACTCATTAGAAAATAACTGATTAACAGCTAATAACAAAGAACTGTTTGTGCAGATAATCAGTGTGTGTATCACAACCTGTATGAGAATATTTCTCTTTATACAGCAGATTATTAGGATAATATGACATCACAACGGAAAATGTCTGTCAACCATACATTACATTTTGTGGTAATATTCCCTCTTGAATATCCATGTGTATTAAAGTAAATCTAATTTATAAACTGTATAGCTCTTTCACTAGTGGAGTACCATATGTGTTGAAGTGGAATTTATGTTGAAAGTGCTCTCAACAAAACAAAAATTCATGGAGTGGTTATCTGAGAGCACACATCACTGATTTCTATGATAGACATTATATATGCTTGAATTATCATGACATACAGTAAAAAACATGGACCAAACTCCAGGGAGTTGCCATTATAAAGTCAGTTTGTCTTTGACAGGTGGAACATAGGTGATAATGACAAGCTAACTATTATCTTCTTAACTCCTCACAAACGGTCTCTTGGGTGGAGCTGTAGTATGTGAATGACTCTGGAGCCAAAGGGGATAATGAAGCATAAACTTAAAGCAGACTCCTCTTCTCTAAAGGGATCGGTCAGGGTGTCCCTGTCGTGGCCCTGATCTTTGAGGGTGGTCCCAACGTCATCCTGACTGTTTTGGAGTACCTTCAGGAGAGCCCTCCAGTCCCTGTGGTGGTGTGCGAGGGGACCGGCCGTGCTGCTGACATACTGGCCTACGTCCACAAGCAGACTGAGGAGGGAGGGTACGACGCACTCGCACACACGTGAACACACACACACAGAGGCCAAGGGTGGTCAAATATTGTCTCAGTGTGAATTTTATTTTTTATTTCATTTTATTTTTTACTGTATAATTTAGTGCATAATTACAAATGAAATAAATAAGCATTTAGATGTGTGATTAAAAATAGTCATGAAAATTAGATTTGTAAAAGAAAACGTCAGGATGATGCTGTTGGTGAGGAGTCATTTACTGTGTTGTAGACAGTGATGTTTCTTGTGTTTTGCAATTCCTTTGATGGTAGCATCGTTGGTGGCTCTCATCTATTTCTGTTCCAGACAAATTTCTAACAACCCAACCGCAGCCTAGTCTCTTATGAAAGAGTTCAAAACAGTTAAACTCGTGACAGAGAGCACTTAAAAGCAACCTGCTGACAGGTTTAATCAACCAGCGGAAGTTGCCACATACAGTACTGCACGGAGATACTGTGAGACAATCACACACTCAAAGTAAATGTGCTCATGAACCTTTAGTATGCCCTTATGCCCTTACACTATAATAAATACCATATTAGTCATCCAATTCACAAATAACAATCAGCTTTATCTGCCTATCTGTGTTGCTCCTGTAATAGATGTATCCCTTTGTTACTGACATACCAAAAATTCAATCAAACCTGTCTAGCTGAACGACTGTATTCTGTTTTTAATTTGGTTTTACATAGTGTCCCAGCTTTTTTGCAATTAAGGTTGCATGTTTACTGCAGAAGAACATAGGCAGTATAAGACCACACACACACACTGCATGCACTAGAGTGTAGCTGCACTGAAAATTGTCTTATATCCTCTAGAAGGACATAAGTCATTTTTTTCTCCATGAGAGTTTTATGGACAGTTTTATATTGTCCATCTAATTCTAATAGCCTGAAGATTATCAGCTGTGGACTACTTTATCAGCGCAGCCTATTTCTCCATGATAAAGTACAAAAAATTGAAACAGTTACCATAAAATTAGCAACTTTCACTGTACAAAAAAGCCGAGGTGTATCCCAAAGGTACTTCACTGTATTATTACTTTGACTTCATGTACCAGAGGCCTGGAGGCTGCGGTAAAACTGCTATATTATTTTTTGCAAAATTAAAAACATAAATTTAACTTAAAAAAAACTCACCACCATGGTTTAATATCACAAAAGCCAGTGGCTCATGTTAATTTCACACCGGATCACATTTGTGTTTGTTTGCTTTTCTTTACCCCTCAGCGGTCTTCCTGATGGAGTGGAGACAGACATCATTGCAACCATCAAGAAAACCTTCAACTTCAGCCAGAGTGATGCCATGCATCTCTTTCAGACTCTCATGGAATGCATGAAGAGCAAAGAACTGGTACATTCATGAACACTGACTTTTTTTAATTACACATTTTAATTTCTTTCATAGTTTCATAATTTCTCTCTTGTCATTGTACACTTCATGACAGCAAGCACAGCCAAGAAATAATCTCTCAAGATTTAGTCATTCACAAACTTCCTGGAAATCAAATGCAAAAACTTTCGAAAAAGTAAGAGAAAAGAGCTGCTGTCGACTAAATCGACCATTTTAAGTCTCCCATACACATGACTGTGAATTTACTGACACATCAGTGACACCAGCTGATGGTCCCACTGTTTGTTTTCATAAATTGATATCATACGATCATGTATCGCAAACTCTTTAAACATCTGGAGAATGTTTGTGGGAACATGGTAATAAGTGCTATCTTGTTTCTTGGTAAACAGATCACTGTGTTTCACATCAGCTCTGAGGAGCACCAGGACATTGACGTCGCCATTCTGAGGGCTCTACTCCAAGGTTAGTAGATGACTTCTCTCTAAGCCTTTATTCTTCTCACAACTTCAGAGAGAAAGTAAAAAAGTAAAAAGCACATGAAGTTGACTGAGTCTATTCATACAGTAAGCTGAGGTTGATGGCATTGGGAGATCAACATTTCAGGACCTAATTTTGTTTTTGTTCTGTCATAGATATGCTTTGAGAGCAGAGTTTCCCCCTGTGTGCCCTTCTCTTTGTGTTCCATGTCCAGGAGATCATGTTGCTCACATTCACAGGGCCTCCTTATTCCAACACAATCAGTCCCTGAGCTGCATGTCTCAGTCGTATTATTCTTCCTCTTCACTGTCTATTAGTGAAAAGATAGAGGAGAAAAAGGTTCAACATTGATCTGAGAAATGCTAACTTTGTTTTGGTTATACTTTAGAGGAAATAAAAAGAGGAAAAATGCTCACTTTATGATTGTTTTCACCCCCTACCTGCTGTTGGCGTTTGTCATTTCAAGTATGCAACAAAGGTTTCACCTGAAAGATACTGAGTGTGGAGTATTGAGTGTAGGTGGGTGCAGCAAATCAGTGCTGGGTGTTCACCTTCACTCCAGTTTATTTAGACAAAAGGCAGGAATTTGCAAGTGACTGCGGCTGATCGATAGTCTGGGGAAACTGCCTCAAAAGCTCAAAAGACAAACCGCCTGTGAGTGAAAATGCCCACCCAGGCAAATATTTGTCGGTCTAAGGCGCAGCATTCATGGTGAAACAGTAACTCATCCTCAAAGGGACCCTGAGCCTCAAAAGCTCTCAAGCCTCTAAAAGAACATTGAGTGCTGCTGTTTCTCTCTTCCATTATGATCCACTTCATTTAGCAGGCTGAATATTAAATGGGAAGTTTGAAGGAGTCTCCTTGAGTTTCATCACTGTTGTTTAACAGCCAAATATATTGTAGAATATGTCACATTTTAAACTGGTGGGTTTTTAAACAGCCAACTTGAAAGCTTAGGTCATTTGGAAGTTAGTTTAGTGATTTTAGTCCCATGGAAGTCCCATTTCCATTCTTATTTGACATCCACACAATCAATGCTGCACGAAGTGGTTATGATCATTTGATTCAAATGGCTCCTAGAGGACAATAAGGCAGATTACTGTGGAAGAAAACAGTAGACTGAAGAGGGATTTACTTTGTAGTCTAATCTGCTGTGTATCAGTGTGTAATTGACTGTATTACTGCCCTGGCCCAGCTCAACTAACCCCCTCTAATCCTGCTCACTGGCTAACGGGAAATACACAGTTAAGAAGGCTTTACGTGCCTGGGAATTCATATCTGTTAATGTGTGTGTGCGTGTGTGTTTCTGTGTATGTCTGTGTCTGTGTGCGTGTGTGTGTTTGTGTGTGTGTGAATGGGTGTGTTTTTACTCACCTCTGTACCTGTGTATTTCAGGCACAAACGCATCTGCCTTCGATCAGCTGGTCCTGACTCTGGCCTGGGACCGCGTAGACATTGCCAAGAATCATGTGTTTGTGTACGGACAGCAGCTCCTGGTATGTTTGCATATTTGTTTGTCCTTTTTTTGTGTGTGTGTGTGTGTGTGTGTGTGTGTGTGTGTGTCTGTTATGCACAGCTTCCAGGGATGTTTGCTTAGCTCAGCATTAGCCTCAAACCTTTGGACTTGCCCACCGTGACCCCAGAATCTCTGCAGACCACAATCTGCAGTCTGAGGAGCCAGGGGACTGGACTCGGGCAGGCCGCCATGAACCGCTTGTCTTGACTGTAACATGAACCCTCTTACAGTTGTCTTCATAAGCTGCACCCAGTGCTCATGTTTATTTTAAAACTTGGGGAATCCTGGCTTTTTGCTTGAATGGATGGATGGATGTTTATTTATGTGTTGTTTTTTCTGTAATTTTGTAATATTTTACTCTTCCCTCACCATGTTTGTTTTATAAATAATGATTTGCTAAATAGGAGGATTTTTATATTTGTTTGTGTGTACAGGTGAGCTCTTTGGAGCAAGCAATGATGGATGCACTCGTGATGGACAGGGTGGAATTTGTCAAGCTGCTCATAGAAAACGGTGTGAGCATGCACCGTTTCCTGACAATCAGTCGGCTGGAGGAGCTCTACAACACGGTAACATCAACAAACACACACCAGCCACTGAATCAAAGACATCAGCTCTTGAGAGGAATAAGCACAAAAATAGAGTAAAGACGTTAAAATATTATGTTCATATGCCCAAAGTTATAAAAACAAGTCGTCAAATGTGAAATTAATGCTGAGAAGTCTGGTTACTTAAAACCCAGTTTTGTTGTGACTTTTCCTTAAGTCACAGGAAAAAGTCCTTTAGCGTTTTGAAGCTTTCTCTATCTTCTATTCTAGAAACAACCCTCCAACAACCCGACCCTCCTCCACCTGGTTAGAGATGTGAAGCAGGTAGAGTCAGTGTGCTTTGTTTCATTTTTATCAGCTGGTAAAGGCCAGAGTCTTTTTTTTGCTTATTCACTACATTGTTCCTGTGCCACCCCACAGAGCCATCTTCCTCCAAACTATAAGATCACTTTGATTGATGTGGGCCTGGTTATTGAGTACCTGATGGGCGGGACTTACAGGTGCAACTACACCAGGAAACGCTTCCGAATCATTTACAACAATCTCAATGGCAACAATAGGGTGAGTTTGAATTGTTGCAGTTCCTGAAATGTTCGAAACTCTGGCATGTCATGTAGATGAAAGAAAAAAAATTAACATTTCATGCTCTAATGTTGCCAAGAATGAAAAAATTTTTACATGTTCTGCACAGAGGTCCGGGCGCCACACAGCAGGTCCTGGTTCTCATTTGAGGAAAAGTCACGAGTCCTTCAGCATGCAGGCGGACAAGAAGGAGAAGACGAGGCACAACCACTTCATCAAAACTGCACAGCCATACAAACCCAAGGTAAACTCCTGCCATCCAATGAAAGGACTGAGGCTGATTAAAACCTGTAGAGGAGTTAATCTGTCTCTGCATTTAAGGAGGAACTGCAAAATGGGAAAGATGAAAATCTGCTTTCCTTTCCTCCTAGCTCGAGTCTACCACCGAGCAGAACAAAAAGAGAAGCAAGGAAGAGATCGTGGACATCGATGACCCAGAGACACGGCGGTTTCCTTACCCATTCAACGAGCTTCTGGTGTGGGCTGTGCTGATGAAGAGGCAGAAAATGTCACTCTTCTTCTGGCAACACGGTGAGGAGAACATGGCAAAGGCACTGGTAGCCTGTAAGCTTTGCCGATCGATGGGCTATGAGGCCAAGAAGAGCGACGTGGTGGACGACACCTCAGAGGAGCTCAAGGAGTACTCAAAGTAAGTCTCTCTGTGGCTGTGAGCCATGACAGATGGCTGCAAAACTCTCAATTTTCATTAAAAAAGTAATGGTATGAACTCAGTCATCTGTGCTGATGTATTTCAGTGAGTTTGGGACATTGGCGGTGGACCTGCTGGAGCAGTCGTTCCGGCAGGATGAGACCATGGCCATGAAGCTGCTGACCTATGAGCTGAAGAACTGGAGCAACTCCACCTGTTTAAAGTTGGCCGTCTCCTCCCACCTGCGGCCCTTCGTGGCTCATACATGCACCCAAATGCTGCTGTCAGACATGTGGATGGGACGGCTGAACATGCGCAAGAACTCCTGGTACAAGGTTCATGTTCCATTTAGATTTTATTTTTGGTCACAAACCAGAAACTGGGGTGTCATATAGATGCTGGAATCAGTGCTTTTATGTAGCCACAAATATTAAACCATTGTGTAATGGTGTAGTGTTTATGTTTTGGGAAGTTTCTGCAGCAGGTGCAGTTTTCTAAGGCTTGAATAAAATTCTGCTTTCATATCTTTTCTTAATGTCAGTTCAAGTAGTGCTGGAGGTGGTAAAATGAAAGATGCACATTATTCTCTTGCTGCTAGTTGACAGAACTTATACTTCTATAGATAGTTTATAGGTGTTTATAGATAATAGAGTTAATAGTAGTACAACATTGCTTTTACTAATTAACCAATATTCATGAGGAACTATTGATTGTACTTCCACCAGACCCTGGTATTATGGTGTTATTACCAGGAGCCAGTAAAAAATAAGGGATTTTTATTTATATATTATTATTAGGTTTTTTTTTTAATCCTGATCAATCTCTACTTAACACACACGTATGTGTGCACCTTCAAAGATGGTCTTAAAGATGGGGGGAGGAGGAGGACA
>JAPZDY010000001.1:21495917-21507113 GCA_029783645.1 Ctenochaetus hawaiiensis | reverse complement strand
CACAGTCTGCATGATGGTTGACCCCTGCTTTAAAGAGAAAGAATCTCATTTGTACAGACTTTATGTTGGGAGACAGTCATGTTGCTAGTGTTTTATTCTACAGGAAAATAAAAAAAAAGTGTATTACTTTACCTGACACTGCTGTAAGGTGTCATTAGTACTTACCTTATGCAGATCTTACCTTATTAATTGTTATGAATATATAATTTTACATTATTTTTACCATTTTTACCACCTTACATCAGTATGTTAGTTTATTTGAATGTATCAAGCAAATTAAATAGTAACCCATCCAAAAGCTGAATCGTTTCACTTAAAACTACAATTGTTTATTTTTCTTCTTATTTTTCTTTTAAATGCTCGCATCAGTTTCTTATATAATCCTCCTCACCACTCCCCTCTGAGAGCAAACTGTTTTGAGAACTGTGAATTTCACTTGAGACAAAGAAGCTGAAGTTGCTTTTCTCTCACACCTCCCTATCCACACAGCTAACTGCTAGCTGAGCTCTGAGGGCTCAGAGGCCTCGTGACTATTTGCTCTCGACTCTCGAGTGCCGTGATGAGGCTCAGCCCCTCCAGGGAGCCTCATCTGACCTCGTCTCAAAATACTCCAGAGAGGAATTCCCTCTCTGGAACCCTCTCCCTCTCAACACAGGCCATTTATAATCTACGACCAACACAACTTATGTACTTAATATATATAAACATCACGGGCACATTACTTACATTAAAGTAGCAGACATGTGTTGTGTAATGTTTTTGTCTTATTGTTGTGTATCTCTCACTGTCAGCTCTTCTACCTTGGCTTCTTGATGTTCTACTCGTATGTGGTCCTGGTAAAAATGCCCACCTTTCCCTCCCCTCAAGAGTGGGTAGTCATCCTCTACATATTCACCTCTGCCATTGAGAAAATTCGAGAGGTATGTGGAGCAGGAGTGTTTGAAGCACATTGTCAGGCTGTATCATTTAAAAATTATAATGGTAATGAATTTATTTATTCATCATTAAGTTACAGTTTCACTCTCCTCCATGTCCCTTTTTTCCAGATGTTCATGTCTGAAGCAGGCAAAATAAGCCAGAAGATAAAGGTGTGGTTCAGTGACTATTTCAATGTGTCTGACTTTCTGGCCATTTTGACCTTCTTTATCGGCTTTGGCTTGAGGTTGGGTGGAGGAGAAGCCTTCGTCCCTGGGAGGACGGTGTATTGTCTCAATATTATCTTCTGGTACGTTCGACTCTTGGATATCCTGGCTGTCAACCAGCAAGCTGGACCATACGTCATGATGATCGCTAAAATGGTGAGTCCCTGTGAGAGTGAGACGTGCTGCTGCAGACGTCAATGCTTTTGTACACAGCCTGAAAGCGGTCATTATTTTTCCATCTGTGGAAAATAATGACCATTCACACAGAACGTAAAATGGATTTTAATTCTGCTTTGGTGTCGTATTCTTTCCATGAAACAGAAACAGTGAAACAGGAACCATATTCTATTTTTCACAAAACCATGACTTTGTCGATGTAATCAAAGTAAAATTTATTAAAGTAATAAACGCATACAGTAAGAAATAATACGAAATGGTTTTATAGTGATCAGTGTACAGTACACAAGGCCACGACAGCATTACAGACAACTTTGACTGGTTAGCTTTGTTTTGTTTGTACCATTCAGCTTATATTAATACATTTCTGTAAGAGTTGTTGCTGTGCTTTTTTGCATTTACACATTGCTCTTATTATTTTTCATGTTTTTATTTAATGCATTTAAACGTTTACATTCAAACAGCATCAGTCATCTACGTGATGTTACCAGGTATTGTAACCCACAACATCCTGAGCAGCCCCATCAGTTTTAGAGCTGGCTTCTCACTAGTCCTACAGTTATTTTTTCCATTTAATGTGAGCCATGTTGTAGTTTTAATAGAATATTTATTAAACCCTTGAGAGATAGCCTTCCTTCAAAAGAATATTGGATGAAATGATGATAAGATCATGTGAAAAATATGGTTAATTTAATTAATCAAAGGTTCAGTTTAATAATTTTTGAACTATACTTATTTGCTCTCTTGAAGAGGCAGGTTAAGTATGAGGACACAAGCTGAACTTATTTGATCTTAGCTGAGTTTAGTTACATGAAGCAGGGTGAAACAGCTGGTCTGATTGTGTCAAAACCTAAAAAAAAAACTGTTTCGCAACACTTTTAAATTTTCCCAACAGAAGTGCTTCAATGAGTAGTTGTGGGTTTATCAGAGCTGGACATGCTGGACTTTTTCTTGGTTTCTTTGTAAGGAGAAGCTACAGGCAGCTACATGTGTGTAGGTTGAGGTGTGACAGCTAGCAGGAGAAGTGACTGTTAGTTAGAAAAAAGGCAGTGGTGTCCTTTTTATTCATATGTTCTGTGTATCAAACTGTCGAGCACATCAGGTTAATCTCTTGGTTGTGTCACTGACTTCCTGAAGTGTAGCTTGTGAGCTCTAATTTATAAATATTCAAGTGGTATTGTTGTTCTCATTTGGTTCTCAGCAAGAAAGCAAATAAGCATATTTCCCTAAATATCAGACTTTTTGCACATTTACACCTTCATAGCTGTTAGGTAGTAATAAACATGAATGTGTCTGCTCTGGGGATTCAAATACAGATATGAAGATTTTTACAGCTACAGTTATGATTGCTGTGAGACATGTAACACCAGATCAAATTAAAGAACAGAGGATCACTGCCTTGTTGCCATTTTCACTCTTTAACAGGCGTTTATAAAACGTTATAAAACGTTTGGGGACTTTCTTGAATTTCTTTCATTTTCATTTTTAGTTTTTAGGTAAACTTAATCAAATTGTGTTTGTTTTTGAATCCCCAGAGCAGATGTGTGTGCACTTAAGAAACTCTGGAATATACTTAATACTTTTGGTGATAACACCATCACCCATATGTTTCAATCACTATGTGTTTCTTTCAGGTGGCAAACATGTTTTACATTGTGGTAATAATGGCTATAGTCCTACTGAGCTATGGCGTACCCAGGAAAGCCATTCTGTACCCAGAAGAGGAGCCCAGCTGGACGCTGGCAAAAGATGTGGTCTTCCAGCCGTACTGGATGATGTACGGGGAAGTGTATGCTTATGAAATCGACGGTAAGGACGATGAGGATGGTAGGGTCGATTATGAGGGTAAGAACAATTTTATTCAAAACTTCTCACCACGGCATGACGGCTGATTGTCACTCAAAACGAGCACTGGAAATCAAACCCACGACGAAGATAATCATTGCTCTCCATCACAGCCTCTTTCACACAGCGTGGTTCAGACAAAGAAGCTGCCAACACCAGTCTCTTTGGAGGAGGGCAGGGGTTTTTGCTCCACCACAGCATTGACTGCCAAGACTCAAAAATAATCCGGATTTAAGGCAACGATTGAGCGATCATCACTTGAGTCATGTGCATTTGATGCCTGGTGGAACAAAACACCTGGCTGTGCCCCCAGAACCTGAGTTGGCATCCAAATGCTTCACGCACTGTTGAAATTTATCACATTGTTTATTACTGTAATCATGACCCAGTCATAGAAAGGAAGGCAGTCAGAAATAGTCAGATGTGAGTTACATGGTATAAGTTTATTTTAAAGTGATTTATGTGGGAAAAAAAAGATGAAATAAAAAAAACGGAAACACTCAAAATAAATATTTGAAAAAACGTTCAAGATATTCCTCAGAAAAATCCCTTGTTATGACACATTTATTTCTCAAGTGCACCAACACAGCAGCCCTCTAAAGTAACGGGTACCTTGCTGTAAATGTGCTGTGTGTTAAGATTTCTATCATCACAACCAGTGTATCAGTTAATGCAAAGGAATCTGGAGTTTAATATCACAGTTAATACATTAAATAAAAGTTTGAATAGTGTAACCTTGATATTATTTAAACAATAAATATGTCATTGCAGTTTCAATACGATCTATTTTATCATAATATGCATCAATACCAGGTAGAGTCAGATATAAACCCACTGTGAGGTTGGATGAGTGTGCACATCTTAAAAGGCTCTCTCTCTTCCTCAGTGTGTGCCAATAACAGTGAAACATCGGTAAAGCCCCTGTGTGCGGCAGGAGTGTGGCTGACTCCTCTCCTACAAGCAGTCTACCTCTTTGTACAGTATATACTAATGGTCAACCTCCTCATCGCCTTCTTCAAGTGAGTGCACAACATTTCAGCTAAATCTATCAGTGTTTCCAAAATAATATGGTCACATCGACCTCAAATATCATTTATGTGTTTTATGTCTTTTCCAGCAATGTGTATCTGCAAGTGAAGTCCATTTCCAACCTGGTGTGGAAGTACCAGCGCTACCACTTCATTATGGCCTACCATGAGAAGCCTGTCCTCCCACCCCCCTTCATCCTCCTCTGCCATATTTACTCCCTCTTCTGTATGTGCAGAAAGAGGAAGAAGGAGTATACCTACGGACCAAGTACGACCACACTGCTGTCATTTAACAGCAGAAAGCTCATAATTCCTACATGTTAATTACTGAAAATTGGAGGCATTTTGCAACTGATAATGCACGATGCCATAGTCTTTTTTTAACGGCAAGGATGAGTGGTTTGAATACCTTATATGTACAAAATACAACTGTTACATAAGTGACAAAGTGCTGCTGCTTCACTGTGTGAGTTTATAAAAATCTCAAGCAGTAACAAGTCTTTCTTTCTTTCAGAGCTGTTTCTCACAGAGGAGGACCAAAAGAAACTCCATGATTTTGAGGAGCAGTGTGTGGAGACGTACTTTCATGAAAAGGATGATCAGTTTCACTCGGGGAGTGAAGAGCGCATACGTCTTACCTCAGAAAGGTGGGACTGTTATTGAGATATTCAAAGTGGCCTGAAAGACTTTTCATGTCAATACACTAAAGTTATATTTGTCACTCACCACAATGCATAGTGTATACCATTAAGTAGGATTGAGTTTTAAGTTAATATGAGTGGACATTATTCCCTTATAATTATATTACTTTACTTTATTAATAACATTTAAATATTTCCATGTAACATTGACCATAGTGGGTAAGACAAGCTGACCTTTGGCTAACTAAAGCTGCTGTCTGTCACCTCCAGAGTTGAGACCATGTGTATGCAGCTAAAGGAGGTCGGGAACAAGGTCAACTTCATAAAACGTTCTTTGCACACACTGGACTCCCAGATCGGCCACCTCCAGGACCTCTCAGCTCTGACTGTGGACACTCTGAAGACCCTCACGGCTCAGAGGGCGTCAGAGGCCAGCAAAGTCCACAATCAGATCACGAGGGAGCTCAGCCTGTCTAAAAACATGGTCCCCAGCATCGCCCCCGTGGCACCAGACACTGGCCCACACTCCAAATCCTCCTTAATAGGCAAACGCAGTGTTGTAGCCATGTCCCCTCCGGAACTGCGTCTCCGAGGCCACTCTCTCACTCAGAGCAAGCTGACCCGTCCACAAGAGCCGGGCATATCCGACTCCCCATCCAGCCTGCCCAATGTGCCCTCCCCTGGGGCTCAGTTCCACATCAGCAGCACCCCCTCCCAGCCCAGTGGCTCCAGCCACCCAGAACTCTCCCTGCCTGTGCTCTACCAGCAACCCCTCCAGCCAGACAGTGCCACTGTAGAGTTTGGGGCGTTTGTGGGTAAGTATGAGACTAAGAGTGAGTCTGGTGATGATGAGGAGATAAAAGAGGACTGTGAAAACTGTGCGTGTGTGTATCCTACTGTTGTTGTTATCTCTAAGACTTCGGGCTCTGCTCGGCCTGCCTGCTTGCCTGCTTGCACTGCAAAGCCTGAGAACGCAGAGGGGTTAGAAAGGGGGGAGAGAAGAGGGGAAACGAGATGGGGATATGTGAATGAGGCATTCTGTGACGACGAGGGCATATTAGACTCTCTGAATAGACAGAGTACAGAAACTGAACTACCACTGGCCCTTGAAGCTGGATCATCAACGGATGATTCATATAAAAACAGAAGCCTGCCAGGTTCTGCTTTTGCCCCTGCTGCTGCACCCAGGAGACCCCACAGACGAAGGTGCAAGGAGTGGAATTTGTCAGGCCAACCTGCCCCTCCAGCCTCTGGCTTTGAGGGTCAAAGTGGGTCAGAAGTTTCACTTGATAAGAGGAACACGACAAGCGAGCCAAACACGAGAGGTTTGAGTTTCAGTCTGAGCTTACATTGATGGCTGCGTCTGCTGGGTGCTCGGGTCTGTCATCTCCAGATTAGGATCCAATTATTAACTGGTGCCTTTTCCTTTTTCTTTCTCTTCTGTCTGGACCTCTTGCTTGACTTGTTTACCCTCTGTGTCGTGGGTCGTTCTTGTATACGATGTGGCTGGAGCATGAATGATTGGTGGACTGGCTGAGGTTTTTAGTAGATAACTGTGATTAATGAGGGATCTGTTTGGCAGGTGAAGGGAGGAGAGGAGTTTCTCCTTAAAATCCTGTTTGAAATGTCTGTATTTCACCATTACAGTGATGGTCATGTCACCGGATCAGTGCATTTGCTTGTATTGTTCTGAATGATACACAGTAATTTATTTAACAAGTCTCCGTCACATACATCTAGAAATAATTCTTTATGATTTTTCTGGAGGCATATTGTTACAAGAAGGGACAAAATACTTTATTTCTGAATTTCTCTAATACAGGCTGACACAATTTTTTTGGTTTCAGGACATAAAGACAGTTTGGACCTCCAGCACTCCACCCCCAAAGAGACCTCCAGCTCCAGCAGACAGCAAAGCCCGACCACACAGATCAGATCACAGGTGTGTGTCCATGTGTGTATGAGAGAGAGCGAGAGCGTGTTAATGTGTATTCCAGGTTGATCATATCAAGATCCAACTTTTTTTAGGTGTGTTTTGATTCTCAGTGTGTTTCTTTTACACTTGCCTGTAATTTGTCACTCCGTAGCGTATTGATGATTCGTGAAACACTTAAAAATGTCCTACAGCAAGATTTTCCCAAGCTAAAGTAAAAACTTGCACCTCCTTGGTCAGATGTTGTCACCCTCCTTACTGTGTCACATCAAAATGAACTAAAGAGTTTCTCCAAAGAAACTGATGAGCTCAGGTCATGACTTGAAATAAATGTCAACTTGATGCTAACTCTATTTACTATCTATTTATCCATCAAGCTTCAGTCTGGTGTCTGAGCTGCAGTGACACATCAACAGCTGACTCTGACTATTTTGGGCGGCCAGTCCCTTCTTTTTCTAATTTGTAAAAGCTGATGCTGATGTGATCAATTACTGGAAAACACAGACCAAGATGTTTTGGCTTCACTGTTGACAAGCTATCGCCCCCTGGTGTCTGGCTGCAGTATAGGTCATTAATCCTGCTCCTCCATGTTAGCAGAATGGTTTCGGGTCAAACTAGATAATCAAACTCAAAATCAAATAAATTTTTTAACAAAGATTTGTTGTGGCATTTAAGTTCTTGTTATCATGCTGCTGCATTCAAATGTTCGGTTTTAACTGCTTATTTGATCATGAAAAAATGTGTAATGTCTGGATTGACAGCTTCTTCTGTGCAGACTTTGGCTCCAAATGATGACACCAGAGCTGTAAAGATATTTTGGCTTCATTTTAGTTCAGTGTGAGAGGGTGGAGATGTATTTTCCATCTTTATCTTTATCATTAGTTTAGGTGGGGTGTTTCTGTAATGAACCAGGAAATTTAACTGTGTTATGTAACCTTTCTGCCTTTAAAATCTTTTCTTGTGCAGCGAAATGTAACTGTTCAGCTCAATAAGATAGAGCCTCATGAATGTTAGTCTTCAACTTATCAGTGTGTCAGAATATTGTTTAACTTTTAACACTTTATTGTGTCTTTCTTTGTCTCTGTGTGTTTTTTTCATGGCCACAGGTTCTGTCTGAAAGTCACGGTCACATCAGAGCAGTCAACTCCTACGCTGGTTTCACAGAGTTTGACCGAAAACCAGCTTTTCTCCATCCTGACTCCAGTAAGCTCACACAAATGACTCAAAAATACCAAGAAAACATCCCCTGGGAAAAACATTCTAAATGTCTTTTATCATTTTAATAATTACTGCAGCCTAAAAAACTAACAGCTGCATTTGTCGACAGTCTTAACGTTATTAACGTTTTCATTGCATAAACATCTTGGTCAGGAATTGTTCATTGTGTTCCTGCAGCTCTGACAAAGAAGGACAGGAGCAGAGTGTCAGCTGAAGACATCCTCATCCACGAGGACCCCAGGACTGCAGTACTGGTACGAAGTGTCTGTGCCTGTTATTTTAGTACAAAGTGAAAAACAAACAAAAATAAAATAAAAAAAACAACTGCTCTGTAGCTTTATTAATGCCAGTTTCTGTTTCTTGTTTCTGCACCAGGAAAGAGTTCAGGTCAAATCAGCCCAAGCCAGCAGCCTGTAAGTGCCCTCCTACTGGCTGACAATTGTGTATACACGCACGCACGCACACACACACACACACACACATACACACAAATGACAAACCCACTACCTCTTTGCTTCACAGGAACTCAAAGACACAAGTGAAATTCAGTTATTGTCTTGTTTAAATTGATTTCTTTTTGCCTTATTTAAAGCAGCACAAACTGCTGCATCACCAAATGTAAAAGCATTATGCAAGCTGCTGTTCTTTCATGGACTGGACTGATATGCATCTGTTGTGTTAAGCTAATGTCACTCTCTTGTCCCCCTGTCAGACGAGCCCCTGGGGAGGATACACTAAATGGTGAGATGTGTAGTTTCACTGTTGCTCCTCTATCTGCATGGCTTAGAGGGCTCTGACTTGTTCTGTCAAGATTAGCTGGTCCAACAGCATTTATGCTGTTATTGAAGTGACATTCGACCTTTTACCTTTAATAACCTTTTACCCTTTTTTTCCCAGTATTTTTTAGAAAGTTTGCATATCATTTTAGGAAACTTTAACTCTGTTTGTAGAAAATCATAGAAAAAAGGATTTTGCATTACATCAAGAGTATGAACTCCTTTAAAATACATTATGTGTGTCTGCTCATGTTTTTCAATGAAAAGCTTCACTGTGATTTTCTTCTTTTGTGGTTACAGCCGCAGTTTCTCTCTACACGCCACGGCACACCCACCTTGGAGCCAGAAAGGACTGTAAGTAACCCACGCTGACTACACAAACAGCACAACATATAGCAGGATTTTTATACCAAGACTGTCTCAGCTCTCAGTTACAGTTCAAATGTTAAGTCTGTCAGTAAAGCAGTGGACCAAGAGGCAAACGCTCTCATAACTGATTTATCGGTCTAGTCATTTTTCAGTTTTTTCAGCTGCTTTGATGAGGATTTTATGCTTTTCTCTGTTTAATGTCACTGTAGATTAAATATTTTAGCATTTGAACTGTCAGCAGGACAAACAAAGCTTTTAAATGCATAATCCAAGGCTCTGAGATGATGTTTACTTATAATGAACAGGGATATCAATCAAGTAATGAAGTAAACAATTGGCAAATGAATGAATATTAAAACTAATCATAATAATCAATATTTTGCAGCATTACTTTACATGATATGGTATATAAATAGGTAACAGTGGTCTTTTTTAGTTGATCCCCAGATAGATGTTACTTCTTAATTTTTATGAGAAAAAGGTCATGTCTAAAAAAGATACAGAGACATCTACTGGTTGATGCTGGCACAACACAGGGAATCTGTGGATTAATGATTGTTTGATATTGCCATTTGGATGTTTTTTTAATTGTCTTCCACTAAGTTTTGCAAAAAGATTCACAGCTGCTTTTGTTTTTTCCTCTGTAGCTATTGGTTCACCTTTCAAGCCCATTGAAAGCTACCAGTATTCAGGTGAGATATGGAAAATAAGTGGTATGATCATACTTTCATGGTTTAAGTTTAAAAAGTCAACGATTTCATGTCTTTTTTTAATGTTCTACGTCGACATCACTTTTTATTTGCTGTTTTTAGTTTCTGCTCATGCTTCTCCTGCAGTTGTCTTAACCTGTTGGTGTATTTGTGTGCGTTTCTGTGCACTTAATTCTCCCCCCTGTAGCTGTGGAGCGCAACAACTTGATGAGGCTGTCTCAGAGTATCCCCTTCACCCCTGTGCCACCAAGAGGTAAGTGTGGTGCATTCCCAGACATGTTTGATCAGGGGAAAACACTGTGTACAGCTCAGAGAAAACTACAGCAGGCAGTTATAGAATGAGGAAGTTTGGAGCCACATAAGAAATGTGGTTTGTCCATTGTTTTCACCCTCCCACACCTGCAGCTGTTTGCTCATTAGTAGTTTGGACGTGCCGGTGCTGCCTGTGGTGTGGCCTCATTATCCAGGTACATCTTGCTGAGGAAGAACTGCTGGCTGTAATGATCTGTGACAGCCAGGCTGTTTGTCACAGTTTTATCATAGTGTAGTTGTTGTTGCTATGAATGTCTTCAAGTGTAAACACTCATGAGTCATGTGATTCAGGCAGTTTTCTAGGCATTTCATTATGGTGGCTTTAGGGGGGTGATTATACAGTATACATGCAATTAGTGCATCATGCAATATGGGCAGCAACATGGCACCAGTGATTAGTATGCATATCATCTTAAAACCCCATGAAGCAATGTTTAAATTATTATCTTTTGATCCACAGACTTCTGTAGTGTAATGTGAGAGCGTTACCAGTGTGATCACAGTGTACAGCTTCCTGCTGCTTTCGGTGCATTGTTTTGCTTAGTCAGGCTGTAACCACCTTTTATGAGCTGAATTTAGTTTCTTCCCTGTGTGTTTGATGTCTGTATTCCCTGTCTGTCGTGCTTTATTTCTATTTTATTTCTATTTAAACTGGATCTAGTAGAGGGCAATAACTACAATGAGTAAATCTGAGGTGAAGAAGTTTGAAATTTAAAAGGCCCTTTGCATTACAGAGTTTTTATACTGTTTCAGTTCAGTATAGGTCAAAAAGGGTTAGTGAGTTATCACATTCTGTTTTCATTTATGTTTCACAATTTCACAACTTTTTTTCAGTGAGGGTTTATTTGCCATCGGCAGATATAAACTTTCCATCAGTTGTCTGTCTTACTCAGCAGTCACAGCAGGTGTGTGTAAGCTGTTATTTCCCAACACCTCTGCTGCAGCTGCTCCTGATCATAAAGTAAAAACAAAAGCTTCTAACAGCAACAATGCTGACACACCCAGAGAAAACTATGTCTCAGTGACATTTTTACACCAAGTGGGT
>JAPZDY010000001.1:21479453-21490612 GCA_029783645.1 Ctenochaetus hawaiiensis | reverse complement strand
AAACAAACCTCAGTGGAAATTCACTGAATTTAACTAACGTTGACTGTTATTACCTTTGTTAAAGCTTTTGCACAGAAAGACAGTGGGCTTTGTCCTCCGTCTCTGCAAGTAAAGGATCCTTTTAGGGCAAGAATAATTATGATTGCTACACAAACCAAAAACCCATTAAAAATTATGTGAGATATGACCTGCAGCTGTATTTGTAATAAAAACATAGTGCTCATAAAATGATCCGCTTGTAAAATTCAAATTGAATTCAAATTGAATTGTGATGCCTGACCCGAACGGACCAGTTTTACCCTCCCAGTGGGTGTGGTTTCCTTGGAGGTAGTCCATTAGTCTTGACTCTGTATCATGTAATTCAGCTCATCTTCTGAGTGAAAGCTTACTGCTCTGCATTCAATACAGAATTGTACAATTCAACTGCAAAACCATGGCCGAAGTCACCATTGAATACTGGTAAGTTTACAGCTTTCTATGCTGTTGATTTGTCTCATAGATTGACTGCAAAAATAAAACCAGAAGTGAGAAAGTAGAATCACAAGGCTAATGAAAAAGGAAGGAACTATCTAACGTGTGTTGACTCAATGGTGCATAGTTCATCATATAATGGCTGAAACCTTTAACTTTTCTCTGCAAACTGTCACATCCACACAGGATTTCTGCACAATATATACTAGGCAGAATTTCAAAGAGTGTAATCAGCCATTTAGTTTTATTTATGTGTTTCTCCTTCCTTTTTTTGTGTGTGGCAGTAAAGGATGAAGTTACGCATACCGCTACCAGGAACTAGCCGGTATGATCAGGCAGGTCTCTGGTGTGCGTGTGACAGGAGTTAAAGGGAGAACAGGTAAGCTGCTTCTAACTGCACTCACACACTCTATGGAGGCTCAATACCGCCATGTAATGAAAACAAACAGATTTTCAAAAAAAGCTGTTTACTCATGGTATTATTTGTCATTAATTGGTTGCTATTAACAAATATAAGCAGCCTGCTCATGGCAAAATGTGAGATACAAATTATTCAGTTAACTTGTTGTACCAAATATGCTCAAAACTGTTCTTTAACAATAACTTTTCCCCCAACAGACAGCTTTGAGATTTTAGTAAATGGCCAGCTGATCTACTCCAAACTTGAGACAGGAACGTTTCCTGTTTCCGAACAGGTCAGTGTGGTAAATACCTACTATGTGAGTAACATCTTACTGTGGCATTTAATAAACTGATGATCACAATTTTATTGGACTGCCTGTATTTTATAAATAAAAACACATTTTTTAGACTGGCCCTATATATTGTAGTGCTAATTAGTTTTCACTCCATACTCTTCACACACAGAGGGTTGGTTAGGACGCCTCAGCATCATATTTTAAAGCACAGACAGACCTGTTTATAGGACTTTCAACCAGGAGTCTGGGGTTGGAAACCAAATTAAAGCAAAAACCAATAAACTTAGCCTTAAGCAAACATAGGAGTTTTATTGCCTTATTAAATTAAGTGTTTCACATCCTTAAAACAGCAATTTCACAGGTCAGCCACATGTTAGGGCGGCTTTTTGGCAGGAGCACTTTGTGCATCACACGCAGGATCACTCAGTGTACCCCTTGTGTTAAAGTGACACCATGGGTTTCTTGACCAAGTGAGTGACGAGATCAGGGTGAGAACGTGCTGTTATGTGCTCTTAACCAGCCAGTATTGTTTTACATTAAGTGAGTATTAACTCTTTGAATCATAGCTGAGGGTTAAACTGGCCAGAATAACATTTAAATCTCTCATAACAATGCAATCCCTTACATTAAGAAAGCTCTTTTGATACAAAAACTTAATCCAGTCAGTCAATACTTTCTGTTAGATACTTTATACCCATTTGACATCTTCGCAGCTCAGTGTGCCATTGACTGTGGTTTGAGCTTCACACCCACATGCTGTAAAAAAAAAAAAAGCTTTTAAGATAGTTTTATTTTCGTTTTGTGATCACACAGTGAGGTTAACAGTTTTCGACTGAATTTTCTGTAACCCAAGAGGCCTTCCTTTAAAGCATTAAAATACTGGGTGAATAACAGGATAACTTTTGTCTTTAATCTGGTTAGCCTCCTGACTTCATGAAATACATATAAATAAAGAGCATAGAGCACGCATCAGTTTTTTTTCTAACTCAACTGTACTTTATTTTTTCAAATTAAACAAGAGTCTTCAACCATTCTAACAACTTTGGAGGCTGCACTCAGGCAATACAGTGCTTTGAGCTACATGCTAACACCAGCATGCTAACATGCTTTTGTGTTCATGTTTTCTCATGTTAAGCAGACATAATATTTAACATGTTCATCATCTTAGACTTGAGCTGAGGCTCCAAAACTTTTCTGGTTTGAGACCCAAAAGTAAAATTTGTTGACCCAGACTCATAAAATTATGTCTTGTTACCAAAACATTCACATTTTAAACTGTTAAGAACACAACAATTCATAAATTTGAGTGTAAGTTTTTCATTATAAAAGTGAAGTACATCAGAGCAATAATCAGATTTGCAGAGTGTAATGTTGAGTTTCTCACCACATCATATCATATGCAGCTTACATACAGTTTTGTTCACATCTGAGCTGAATAGACTAGCAGAGCAAAAAGAACTAACTTTTTATTTTCATTTTAAAAATGCATCATATCATTGTTATGTTTTCTATTTTGTCCATTAGGGACCTCTTAAAAACAGATCTCTGAACCATTTGGGTCCCCGACCTGAAGTTTGGGAAACACTGGTTTAATATTAGCATAAAAGATTCGCTATTTAGCTGGGGCTTTTTGGTCTGATGATGGTGCAAGATGAGATGCCGAAGACTCACTAAAGCGATTGGGGTTTGTCTTAAGGGGAACATGAATGTGTGAAGCAGATCTAATGGCAATCTAAAGGGGCAGTTTCAGTGCTGTAGCTCTACAAAATGATTTTCCGTGTCTTGTGACCAGGTGACAGAGAAGGTGAAGCAGATGGTCAATGAAGGAAAAGCGAAAAAACCTTCAAAGCTGCACCAGAAGAACAAATGTATTCACCAATAAAAGATGGAGGACAAAATAACAGCTGTATTCACACAGCAAGAACAATGGTTTGTTTTCTGACTACATTCTCCCATACTTATCAGAATATGAAAATTAACTCCAGCATTAAAATAAGCATTAAGTAAATTAAAATAACCCATAACTGTTCACGGAAATCCAAACATGTGAGTCTCACTGTCAACATGAGGAGATGAGACCATATATCATCTTCAATGTAAATACAGACGAAGACAAGAGGATGATGAGAGCGACTCTGATGAGCCAGGCACTGATAACTTCTGTTTATGACTGTACACACTGAAAACCATGTAGTGTGTACACGATGCACGTCTGAGGCTTTTCAGCTGACTGGAGCCTGAGGAAGTGCTCTCATTATGTCTGTCTAGCATTTGCTCATAAATTAAATGTCTCTGAAGCTGCATTTACTCTGGAATGGAAAATCAGGAATGTAACTTTTTAACAATAACTTAATCAAATATATGAAAATATATTTCAGATTCATATTTTTCTTTTTAAAAATATTTTCTTTAAAAAAACTCAAAAAGTTTTAGGTCTGTGACATGGTTGGGCAGAGAGAGTCGCTCATTTTAATATATCAGATTTATTTTGTTAACATACTTGCAATACTTGTCAAATATATACGTAGACATATTACCTGGTTTTTGGCAGAGATTACTGTGTGTGTGCTGCAATATGTGATACAATTCAGATATTTATACAGAAAACATCAATTAATGGCAAATATTAAATATAAGATATTTCATTTGCTCTGGAACAAATCTGAAAATTGGCATTTTTTTTAAATAACTCACTGTATTGTTATACTGTCTGCTATTCAGCCAATTAATATAAGAATGCTTTCCTTGGATGCAATAAAAATTTAAGTTAAAAAAAACAAGTGCTCTGCCCTTTCTTTTGATAATCTTTACATTGCTTCTTTAATGGATGATCTGAAAAAAAAATATACAGGAAAGAAGTCTGTAGTAAAATTTCTGTCTGAGGGGAGATCAGCTCTGACATCACAGGCTGATATGATCATGAAGCGCAGGAGAGATCAGGCAGACTTCCTGAACTGTTCCTTCTCACTCGTCCCTCTGTTTTAAACCAGATAAAGTCAAATCACCAGGAAAACACCATGGAACGCAGAGCCACCTGCTTTAACTGCTTTGACACCTCTTTCGATGACGGATACATTAAAATACCTAAAGAAGATTTATTTGTTTATTTAGTCTTTTTTTATTCTGCAAAGTTATTACAGCTGTTAAATAACATTAGTGCTGAAAAAGTGCAATATATACGAATGGAAGAAGTTATAAAAGTAAGTATCTTAACTTCAATATTGCACTTTAATATCTGATTCTCTCCTGTCCACTATGAAAAAATACGTGTGAAATGTTGAGGAGCTGTCTGTCTGTGACCTTATCAGGGTTGACCAACACAGCAACAGAGTTTAACATGCTCCTCGTCCTACAATGAGGTCACAGCCTGAGCTTCATGTTTGGTCCTGAAAATCCATCTGGAAATTAAGTGATCCCTGATTTTGGATTTAAACCTGTAGTTTTTGGGATTGAAAAAGCATAAACAATTTACAACAACAGTCAGGCAGTTTAGTTTTTTGCAAACATGATGCTAACAGGAGCTCAGGTGTTTTTGTTGGTGACCATTTTCACAGGAAGATTAGGTGAGTATATGATGGACTGATGGTCTTTAGCTTGATACACATAGTAGTTGTTAATAGGGTCAATTCACTGTTGGCTTAGTCTTTTCATCAATATCACCACCCTCGTCTTTTAAAAGGCATATAGAAGACACATCAATCAGCTTATGGAATAACCAATGGAAAAGCACATACAGTATGTTGTGGCTAAACTTTAAGCCCTCTAGATTGAGTCTTTAAAGCAGTTGCAGAGGACTGCTGTTCACGTAATCTCTTTTCAATATAATCCATAAAACACATAGATAACAACAATAATAACAAGATTGTCTGCTGTCTGCATTTCCCTGGTAGACTACAATGCAGTCAAGAGGAAACAGATTTCCACATCAGAAGCCATTGTGGTTCTGTTTCTCAAACAATTTGAACATCTCTATGTGTTATAACAAAAAGAGAAATCACTTAGCGTGGGAGTGTGTGTGTGTGTGTGTGTGTGTGTGTAGAGTGAGTGTTAAAATTACACCACATACTGTGAGAAATGATCAATTGCAGCACTTTAACTAAATGAACAGACCAACACATAAGATCTTTGTCTGTCATAGAGATGCAGGTTCAATGACCTCATAGCACACACACACGCACACACGCACACACACACACACACACACACACACACACACACACACAGAGGCCCCATTTGCAATAGACAAGTTTGTGGCTTATCTCTTCCTACAGGTTTATCTGTATCACAGCCAGGTTAGTCCAACTCTCTGCGATCATGCCATTCAATTCCAGTCTATTACTTCCTGTCTCTTTATTAAAGCAATTAGTTTATGATTCATGAGGAAAATTATGTTGACAGTCTCAATACCACTTTAAACATCAATGAATATCTGGTACACCTGAAGATACCTAGTGTAGTCCCAATGAAATTTTGCTCTTAAGTACTTTTTATGTTTATGTGATGAGTGTTTAAAGTTTCCGCCTCATGGCAGGAAGTTTGATGGTTATCTGATATTCTAAAACCTTTTTTTTTTGGTGTCTATAACAGTGGTGGAAGATATATTGAAACACTTGAAAGAAAGAAGATTGCTCTTGCATTTGTGCCTTAGCACAAGCGTAAAAATTTATGCAGCAAACCGCAATAGCAAACATACAATCCTATGTTAACTGATCACATTTTTTTTTTAAATCCATGTCTTTATTGGCTGTCAAATAAAATGTAGTGCAGTCACAAGTGCAATCAACCAGTACCCTTGTGTAGCACAGTTACTTCAAAGTCATTTATTAGAACTGTGTTTGAAATATACTGTGAGCAAAACTAGAGGCTTAATGTTTTAGTTCCTATTGTAGTGGCCTGTAGACAAAATGCGAGTTTCCAGCACAGCTTGTTTATCTACACTAGTGAAATGTTTGCTTTAATATACTAGCATACTGTCTGATTACCTCTGAAACACATTCAAAGAGTGTTTGCAAATGTGCATTAATAATAACTGTTTTACCTTCCTCATAGATGTTAATTGTTTTTATACATCTGGATTGCTGATAGACGACAGAGCTGCAGAGTAATCCATCAATGGAAGAGTTGGTCATCAGAAAGTGTGTGTATGAGTGCTTTAGCATGATGGGTGTGATTCTGCAGATAGTACCTTAAATGATTTTATGCTTTTTCTCTCTACTTAGGTGATAAAGACATTTTTGCAAAAACAGAGCAACAGGGAAGCAAGTTAGGTCACTTTGGAACATATTGTGGAATCCAGCGCTACTCAACAAAACATAAAGCATCCACTCAGAATAAAATTTTAGTCTGTCAATCAAAAGCTCTGTAGCTACCTGAGAGCACATTTTTAAGCCAGTTGTGTCCTGTAAAATCGCTGGTTCTATTTGTAATTTAATTAAGTGTGGTTTCTTAAATACAGTTGTAAAGCTACTGTATTTTAATCAAATATTGCATTATTATTAAAATTATTTCCCTAGAAGACATTCTGGTTGACATATATATGTGTTTAAATATCAACATTTCAGAAAACTAAAAAATTGTCACCTCTATAAAAAGAAAAAGAAAACAAATTAAAAAATAAACTGTTTTATTTTTTTAAAAAAACAAATGAAAAAAATTACATACAGCTAAAAGTGATCAAACTTAAGAAATACAATCAAATTAATTATATTAAATTTGAATTAAGATAGATCTAGTAAATGTTTTAAACGTTATAAATTGTCCCAAAATTTCCACTTTATCAAAGTAAAACATTGGCTTTTTGTGACTGAACAAATCTTCATACTCCTGATGGAATATTTTTGTTTCAGATTTGTCCAAGTTTTATTTTAGCACACACTTAAAATTTCCTGACAGCAATGAAAATAGCTGAATTCATTTGACACACAAATGTGGAACACACCTTCATTTTAAAGATTAATTCTCACATCACGTTAAAATTTCATGTTATCACTTGCAGTGCTGATAAACTTGAAACAAATGTATTTTTCCAGTACTGCAGGTGTATTTTTCCATGACTGCTGAGATAATTCTATAAACTCTGGTGTTTTCCATTCCTTTTTTTATTTGTTGGTAAGCTGATTTGTCTCCCACAAAGTTAGCTCTTACTGAAGTGAGCTACTTAAAGTGTTTAACTGCTTTTAAGACTTAAGTTCAAATGGTTCAAATGTTAGGACTGACACACCCCTTATTTTTAGTTTCTCCTAACACAACTAGTTAGGAGTCAATAATAGCCATAACATTTTGTGTATGTAGCTCTCGTTGTGTAACACGAGCATTGGCGGTCGAAGGAGCACAGAGACAGACAGCCGAACATATCTTATTTATGACAATATGTCTGCAATATGTCTGCACATAGAAAGGAGGGAGGATTATCTAATATTCATAATGTCCTGCATGCTCCTGTAAGCTGCAAAGACACTGCGACATAAAGTCATTAAGATAACATGATGATGGTACTTAAGTCTGCACTGAAAAGCAAAACAAGACATCAATGTACTCAGCCACAAAAATCTCAAACTCCACTGATTGCTTCATTTTTATTAAAAAAAAAAGTGACAAATAAATAGAACAAAATGATGTAAAAATATAATGTTTAAGAGATCTGTGAGGGGGAAATGCCATAGCAATGGTTTGTTCTAATAGCAACATGTTTATAGTCAGATTGGTCCCTGGTTAGATTGATGAGAAACATTTCACAACATATCATAGCACCTTTGTGTGGTCACAAGCCTGCACTCAGCCCTGTTGAACCATGTTAAGTCACAGACATTTCACATGAATGTATGACAGACTTGAAAACAATGAAACAACTGAAGTAGCTGTGGATCAGTTAGAAAAAAGGGCCACTGCTTACAGTTTCATTTTATATAAATATAATATATTAATTTATACATTGTACACTAGAATGGCTCTATACCACATACACAACTCAGGTAAACACATGGATAAAAAGGCAGCTGACAATTTTAAAAATTAAAATAAGAAGCTGTGGGAAAAAATGAAATGTCTTTTAGCTGCACAGCTGAAAATACACACTCTGAAAGAAAAGAGAATTCTGTGCAGAAACCTGTGCTTCAGTAATTAACATGTCTAAGATATGCTAACTGATGCCACCTACTCCAAAATTTCTGAAGGCATTGAGATCATTTTTACAATCTTAAGGAGCAAGTGACCAATGTCAGTATTAATGTGTGTGAGAGTGTGTGGGGACGTTTGAGTATGTGCAAACATTCAGTTGATGACTTGCGTTTACGACCCTGAATTCACTATAGATTAAGCCTGTTTTGCAGCATCGATGTTAGAATTTAACTGTCTACCTAATTGTGCCCAATGAAATAAGAACATGGATGATGACGTGTTAAAGATGTAGAAGGCTAGCTAGCGCACCAGCAGGAAGGTGAGTCCAGCAAGGCCCACACCAGCAGCGGCAAACAGTGCTGTCTTCATGGATGAGTCTTGATTCACTTCTCTGGCACTGCGGGAGAACTGACAGAATCCCTCCTAGGAGGATAAAGAACAAACAAACAAAAATGAGAAATTTTTGTTGAGTGCATGAAACTCTGGTTACTAGCAGGAATGAATATTCATCTATCACTCTCAGTTTTTTTCCCCATATACTGTAGTTTTTACAAACAAGAGACCGAGTATGAGCTGCCAGAATGATTTCTTGCTAACAGTGGTTTAAATTGGCTGCTGGTGGCAAGTTTATGTCATTATCGGGGAAAATATATCACAGTCACTGACAGTTCCACGTGTCTTTAAAAACAGAAAAATATGTGAACTCAAGAGTTGCTGCTGAAATCTGCAACTTTTCCAAAATCTTACTAATAAATTATATCTAAGTCTCAGCCTAAAGTTATGCAGTAGAAAAATATATGAATGAGATCAAACAGTTTTTAAAAAAAACAACAAAATCAAGAACTGTTCCGTTCCTCCAGCAGCTGCATTTCTACTTCATGTTTTTAAACTGTAGCCACACTCGACCAGCAAGTGCACCTGCTCTCAGCGCCAGGTGTGCCACTGCCCCACAGCTGCTTGTTTTTCTAGTCATACCACTCAAACTTTCAATACCGCTAAAGCCAAATTCAACACACTGATGCTGTGACTGTTACTACAAAGTCCATCTGGCCGAGCTGGTTACGTGTCTGTTGAAACCAGCTGCCAGCTGAAGAAAGGAGGGGCAAGTAAGTGTGTGTGTTTACGTGGGTGTTAAGGAGGGGGCCAGTCTGAGCCCATTCACAAAAGCAGACATTCAGCTGTAGTTGTGTTCAGTTTGGTGTCCATGATAACTATCCTTTAAAGTATTTTCAGTGAAATAAGCCACACAAAGCAGGTTTAAAATTAGCTTTGGCCTTTTGATTCACAGTGTACAATCCAATGCTGCCTGACAACGCAGCTATTGTCTGACCATTGCAAAATGTTTGATCATGGCCCTGAATTTACACTGAGGTTTGTCTTGTTGTAGCATACATGCTTCAGAATGCACCCTATTACTACTCTACAATTCACAAAATCCCAGCAGCCACATGAGACTGTTGAAATCTGAGGGTTATATCAATGGCAAACAGTAAAGTCAGAAAAGGCTGCATCTGAACTAACCCACAGCCATATTCAAACCATTTTATACGCTGATCGGAACAGAAACCGAGAGGGAAGCGAATATGATTCTATGAAAATAGGTGGTTTCCCCACCAAGAAGTAAAACAGCACTTTCACTTTTAGGTTTTACTGAAGTATTTACAGTTCTGTTTTAACTAGGTTACTGCCCTAGTTACAATCAAAGTAGCTGTCTTATCAGCATTATGTGTTTTGTCTCAGTCAACTCCGCACTACCACCTATATGACTATCATTTTACGAGCAGACATGTCAGAACCTACCCATCCACTGTTCTCCAGCAGCCAGTCTCTCTTCTCCTCTCCCAGGTAATCAGCTATGGTCTCTGCCAGTCCTCTGCAGTGTTTGGACCCCTGTCCCAGTTCCTGCTCATGCCCAGGGTCCAGCCCCGGCATTGTGTTCTCCATCTCCGACAGCTGTCTGGCCAGCACCCCAGTAAAGGTGAAAAGGGAAACAACCCTCCCCCAGTTCAAGTGTCCATCTCCTACCAGCTCCTCTATCACCTTCCTGAGGCTGGAGCAGGGGTCCGGCCCGCACTGTCTCAGGAAGGTCTGGACAAGGGAATGGAAGCGAGCATGGTGCTGCTTCTCCATGTCCTGGGCCATGCTCCTCATGGCAGCGGCTGACTCGCTGGGAGGTGGGGGGACTGGCAGTGGGCTTGTGTAGCACAGGGACAGGTAGTCCTCTGCCACAGTCAGGGTCTCTTTCCACAGCCCACACATCATTTTCTACCAATGGAAAAAGAAAACAAAACATTCATTTAATAAATTAAAGGAATAAATGCAAGAATCAAGGTGTGGTGGTAGAGACAAAGATTTACCCATGTAGGTCTAATACCTTTATTATTATTATTATTATTATTGAAATAGGTTCAAAAGAAAGACAATGGCATTTGTTTGGCATTATGTCTTGAGAAAAAAAAAAGAGCAAGGTGTTTACTAAAATTCCTGCGGGACTGTTGTTGATTGACTAATCAGTTAACTAATAATCTCTTTCGGCTTTAAACCAATTAGGTATTACTTCTGATCTGCACATCCAATTAACTACGTTACCTATAAGCTCTGCGTAAGTTAGCATCAGCTAAACGTTAAAACTTAACCGTTAGCATCGTTTTTCTTATATTAACACTAGGAAATTAATTTCTTTAAAAAAGAAACAAATGATTTGAAATGTTGAAATCGGCTTTGGCCGTTTTTTATAATCTGCACTTTAAAGACATTTCGGCCTGGTAACAAAAATCACAAACTTTCAAGAATTATTCAAAGTGTTGAAGGCTAACGGCGACGGCAGCAATGGCGTAAGTAACGGCAGAGAAGCAGCGTGTGTTAACGTTAACT
>JAPZDY010000001.1:21452803-21464163 GCA_029783645.1 Ctenochaetus hawaiiensis | reverse complement strand
TTATTGTGAAGTTGTATAAGCTGTTTGAGCTCATAGTGGCATCACTGGGCTGCCATCATGTTCATACACAAATATATCACAGATGACAGATGTTTTTGCATTTCAGCATTAGTCACACTGATGATGGCTATTGTTGAGGTAACGCTCATGGTTTATTTTTTTTACAAAAAGTGCAGTACACATTTGAGCAGAAACATGAAACATTTGCCACTGCCCACCTCCGTCTATCCTTCTCTGCTCAAAGCTCATCTTTATTTTACATACTGGTTCATCTCAGGTTGTAAACTGAAGCCTCACTAGTTACATTTACACAACATGTTTCACAACTTGAACCAATATAAAGACAAAAAGTACCAAAACTAGTTTTGCAAAATATAATTTCCACACATATCAGCCTAACAAATCAACAATAAAATCTTACCCCACAAGAGAATAAGTGTTTCCTCCGTAAAGCAGGTATTTGTCCCTTGAGAGGTAAGTTGAGTTTCTCCAGTGAAGAGGATTGTCGGTGACAAACAGAGAGGCAACAGTAAGCCTCTTAGTGTTTAAGCTGTGACTCTGCTCTGCTTTTACCTCCATGTTTCATCCCTCCCTGCAGCAGCACCTGCAAGGCCTGGAAAGTTACATTAACTGTCTAATCCAACACACACTGGCAATTTCATGTTTGAAAATGCCCGGGATTACCTGAGACTCCTGGAATAACATTACTGCTCATTTCTACTAGTTGTTATTTAAACTGACTCACTGGGTGAAATCTGGATTTAAGGGCAGTTTTTAATCAGTGTTATAAGACATTCATAACATATGGATATAGCATATTTTTCTCCTTTGTGTACAATTTTGCATGTTTATATTTTAATCTGATGTGTAATACCGTTAAATATAATCGAATACATCTAGCACTCCGGGTCTTGTGCTGCCACTGAAACATGTGATGGCCTCTCTGCTTGGTTCTTGCTGCTTGTTACTGTGCTCCCTGTTTGTCTGTTGATCAATGAGAAGCTCAGTCAGAAAGAACAGCAGCCAGGTCATTAACAGGTCACCTCAGTCAACAGACTGGTGTGTTTTGGCTTTCAGTTTCCTTTCATTATCTCTACAGCACAACATCTATACAGCCCTGATCTATTCCTACTGACTCTAGAGACTCCTTCCATCTTTTTGTTTGTGTTTGTTGTGATTACTTTGTTGAAAACAAATTATTTTTTTATTAAATATACCTGTGTGCATCCTTGTTGGAGAGCCAGGCTTGACAGATAACAGGAATTAGACAGCATTGTCTATATAACAGATTCTCCAGTACAAAGTAATACAGATGCAGTTTTTTTCATGGTCAGATATTTGGTAACAGTTATTTTTGCTATAAATAGATGATTTCATTTTCATTAATTTTCATTTTTAGAATCATAATATCTCATAAAGCGTTTTAATGTGAAAAAAGAACAAACAGAAATGATTTCCCAAGACAATCAGACAGTGCTGAATTATTTTATTTTACTTTTACAGGTTTGACAATTTATTCCAAGTTTCTTAGTTTCTTAACGGTGAACACATTCACTAAGCACAGCTACCAGAAACTACAAACAGTCCAGTTTTTTGTTAAATGTACACATGGGTCAGAGGGGAAACATTGGTACTGGCTTCAGCATGTTCACACCGGTACCACAAACAGCTTGGGTGATGTCTTTTTGTTCTTAAGTTTTTTTAAAATGGCAACAATGGTCATTTATAATGTCTACATCGTATCATACAACCAACTCTCTCTTTATTGTGAAAAAATGCAGAGTGAAGGAATGACATTTGCTCCTTTTTGAGAGCTCAATGCAGCTGCAGCTCTGCTCAGCATGAACCAATGAATGATGGTGTGTATTCCTTTGCTCTGAATCTAGGCTGGCCCTCCCACTCTGCACCCAGTCTGATTAAGACTGAGAGGGCTGGGGCTGCATCCACGAAAAATCCACAAGGGGGTTCTCTTACCTGTGGCTTGCATTAGGCTAAGTAATAATAAAACAGCAAGAAAAATCACTGATAAAGAAAGTGAAGTATCTGCTAACGGAAGGAATGTGGTAGAGGAGGCATAATGGGCTGCAGTTTAGTAAAAAGGTTGCAGAAACCAAAGGAAGAAAGTCTCTTTTAAATGAAATTTTTCTTTTTTTTTTAGTCCAGATCCATCTATTATTTAACTGACTTCTTCAGCAAGGTCTAAAAAAGTGCATTTGACTGATGGCTAACCAGTGCAACTCATCTGTGACACCAACTGTAGGACAAAAGGACATCTTATCGAGTAAAAATTGTCACATTTAACAATTTATATTCATTTACAGTGGGGGAAAAAACACTGACGGAACAAAACAATGCCACAATGTTAATCGTGTGTTTACATCATTCAGACATCAAATAATTCAGATAAGGCTTTGTCCACTATGTGCAGTTAAATCATTATACACTTCATTTACTATTTTAAACATTCATGTGGTTACTTAATTCCTTCACTGACCGTCTGTCTTTCCACAGCCTGCAGATATGTACTCTTCACACAAACTTTAAACTACTGATTAAAATAAAGAACAAAAGGCAGATAAACAACATGTGGTCCCCATGAGAGCACAAGGATATCAAATTCCTTTCAAATACAAGTGCAACACAAAACAGCTTCACATACTAATTTCTTCTTCACTTACAAAAATGGTTTTCTCATCTGTAGCTTGTTCCTGTCAGAGTGAGACAGGTCAGCTTCATGTGGCATTTAATGACTTCTTCTCTGTAAAATATGTTGATTTCTCAATCCATTCTGAAACTGCATCAGCAGTTTGATAACATTTAATCCTGTTCTCAGTATTGCAAGCATTTTAATCTATGCTTCCTTGGCTGGTTTGCAGATTTAGAAAAACTGTTTTTAGATTCAATAAAACGTTAATTAAAAAAAGCCAGGTTTTGGTGACGATTTCACGATATGTAAGCACCTTAAAAAGGGAAAACATTATATCCTATTAGTGAAACATCCTCTTTAGGGGATAAGGTCATGAGGCAAAAATAAGGTTCACATGAGGCAAATATGGTGGACTGTTGATAACGGCAAGAGGCAAATGAATATATAAAAAATTGCTTAAAGGTGCACTATGCAACTCTTTTGTTTACAGGCCTATAAACAAACAAGGGGACAGAGTTCTTGATACATGAATAGCAGTTTGCAGCAGCTAACATGACTTTTAGATGTACTTTCATGCACGTAACAGTTTTAATGTTTATTAAAGCAAAAAAACAACAAAAAGAGGACACTGCTGATCTTGACTATACAACCAAAACTTGTACAAAAGAAGTTTAATAGTGCACTTTTAATGGTAAACAAGCAAAAGTGTTAAACATGAGGCAGCAAGGACCTGAAGACAGACAAGGACTCTTTTTTAACAACATGGGCAGATTCCCTGACACTAATCCAACAACTCAGCTACACTGTGGTTTTCTCTGCAAAGGAAACACAAACGCAATGCATGCAGATTAAATTTTCTGCTGGTAAAGCCAAGCCCATATAGGTTAGATGAGGGTCAGATGTAGCAACACATACTGTTGCTATTGCTATGATGCTATTAATATTTCACTGTTGCCAAACTGGCTGAGCAACTGTTGTGATGCAACATCGGCCTCAACCTTTGAAAGGAAGTTATCCTGAAAAAGTTGGGACGCTGCATAAAATTTAAATAAACACAAAAAGTGTCTTTGTTGGTGGTAATATTTTTTGTACAATCATGTGTGTCACAAGTTGGTTAATTGCACTCGATCCTTTCTTCTTTCTTACCCTGAGCCTCTTGAGAAAGCCCCTTTCATAGCCAACCATGATACTACCACCTGTTACCATTGAAGCTGTTTATCTGTAATGTTGCAGGGGTTTTGTTTTTTCCAAACTCTTTAGTGTTTTGTTCTTCCTGTCCCAACTTGCTTGAAACATGTTGCTGGCATAAAATTTAGTATAAACATTTATTTACAAAATTCTATGAAGCTAATGAGGAAATACACAACATATATTGTATTGTTATTGAGCAATAAGTATTTTGTATGTCAAAAAGCAATTTATTACATTCTGTTTTGCTTTTGTTTTACACAGCATCACAGCTTTTTTGGAATCCAGTTAACCAAAATATGCCTGTATATTTGAATAAAAACAGTCAAACAGACAGACAAATTTTATTTTTGTGTCAGAAACCCTAAAATTGAACCTACAGTGCAGCTGAGGTGTGGAAAAAGCCTAAAAGTTTAACATTTTCTATTGTTTTGGTAAGTAAAGCCCATGTTGTTCGATGAGACAGGAAGGCATAGAGTGGACATGCAGGAAACGAGAGGAGCCAGTCCACAAAGCTGCAGTTAGCATTAGCGTGTGGGAATAAAGCAGAAAACATTGTAAAGCTGAACAGATTTGAGGCAAACTCTACAAAACAAACTTTATAGAAACTTCAGCTGATTGATACATGGCTTTTCAGTACACATAACTCTGATACTCTAGAAAATGACAATACTGAAATAAATAATTCCACATTGATAATAATAAAACGTTGCCAAAGCTCCGACTGGAGCTGTGACCAGAGAAGAAGAAAGCTCTGGGAGAGCAGACATCCCTGTGATACAGCTGCAAGCAGTGTGTGTCGTGTGTGTTTGTGTATGTGTGTGTGTAAATATCTGTGTCAGTACTTCCTGTGATGCTCAGCTCTGGTCACAGTTGTAGTCAGTAGAGATCATAGCGGTTCATTTGACTCTCGCACTTTCTGAGTCTCTCCTCAGATAAAACCTGTGCTATGGCTCATCTGCGAGTGATGCAGAAGAAACATGACAAATCAACATCTCTAACTTGATGTGAGCTCACAAATAATCACCTGATGCGGCACTCCTTAAACTATACTTTGACAGGACTGACCTGATATGAACATAAAGGGTGAAAAATGTAACTTAAATGATGGTCCCATCCTTCATATCAGACACGTTGTTCTGCAGAGAGACAGCTTCTAATCTTAAAGGGGGGGGGGGTGTGAATGCAATAAATAAAATTCATCATATATATTATGAATATTTATATATATTTATATATATGTAAAAATAATATAGTACAGATGATGAGTTCTGTCTTGGCTTTAATATGTTCAGAGAGTAAAACAGAGAACAAAGCCTGGTCCAGGTTAAGTCAGCGTAGGATGGAGAGAGCTATCTAATCACTCATCTGGCTTCACTGTGGGACTCAGAATTCACTTTGCCTGTCTAACAGAGACCCAACACATCAAGCTGGACTACAGCTCGTCCAGTCATTCCTTCTTGTGAGGAATCAGCGCCTCCTTTTGGGCCTTGTGCGTCAGTGCGTACATTCTCACTGGAGAACGAGTTGAGGACAAGAAGAACTATCTTAACAACTACTGAACACAGAGAAGGGAGCTGGGTCTGGACTGCTAAGACAGACCTGGGTGTCGGCGAATAGCAAGATTGGGGACGTTGATCGGTTCCTGTGGCTTTTCTAAGTTGCAGGCGTTTATACAAGCGGTGGACGGACGGTGACATTTTTGCAGCCAGATTTAAACCAGTGGCGGCGACTGTTGGGTGTTTGAGTGTATTTGTGCATTTTGTAAGAGAGAGGGTGCACGCGAGGGTAGGCGTGCATGTGTACGTTGAGATGATGGAAGTATTGTACAGATGCATGTTGACAGTCCTGTGTGTTTGTGTGTGGAATTCTGCATGGTGTGTGCTCAGACCGGCTCTCTAAACGCGGGTGAGGAACCCCAGGTTGAGCGAGCCGGGGATCTGGATAGTTTCCAGAGCGAGGGAAGAAGGGTTGAACGGGAAAGTGACGGGATAAATCATCTTCGTGTCCATCAGCAACTGGGGACTTTCACAACGATCTCTCAAGCGAGTCTGAAGGAGAAAAGGAGAAAGAAAATGTTGGAATTAGTGCATACATTTCATTTTCAGAAAAGATTACAAATACAATGAGAGTTGAGGTTATTATTAAATTAAAAAAGAACACAACTTGGTTGTTGTATAATTTGAACACTAACTTTTTCAAAAGGTTTTTTAAAAAGCATTTATGTCCTAAATGTTTATACTATAGGAACATAAAATAGTGTATTGAGAAAAACGTGTACCATTGATGCATTTGGAGTGAATTACCTGTATGGTTCTTATGAATGCGACAGACACTCTTTCTTCAAACTCGTTGACTGGAGTGTAAAGATTCAGGACCTTCACAATCTGAGAGAAACATAAAATAGGACATTTATTCATACAAAAAAACCTCTTATCTACAGTGACTGGCTTTTCTGAGCTTTAGAACAGACTCAGGTTGAGACTAACGATGACTGATGTAAAAAGCTTGTCCGGTTTACCTGAGTGTGTTGTAATAAATGAGGGCAGCTTACCTGAGCAGTAGTAAGGGCCAGGCACATGGAGCAGATGGCCTCGGCGTCCTCATCCGTCTTTTTCTTCACCTGCAGCAGCTGAGCAGCCTGGATCAGCGGCTCCAGGGTCTCCTTGGCTCCGCATGTCATTAGACTTTTGTCTCGGAGCCACTCCTCCAGCTGGCTCACGTTATACCTGCACACATACACACACAGGTGATAAGTTAATAGAAAAATGTACATAACATCTGGCAAACCAGCCCAACCCGAAGCAGCAACAGCTCCTACCTGATCTGCATGCCTTTGCTCCAGGAGCACATGTCCTTGCGCAGCAGCAGGTTGTTGAGGGTGACAGCTCCGATGATGTAGAACTGCTGCTTCACCACTTGCTTAATGAGTTCTGGGTCTGTGCCATGTTGGCACATGGTGGAGTGGAAGGCGCTGAGCTGCCGCAGGATGGAGTCCAGGGTGTAGGTGCCCTCATCGGCGATGCTAGATGTTCGTTTACGGAGACCTGTGGGCTTCACCCCAGACACGCCCTGGATGGTCTCGTGCTCCAGCATGCCAGAGACTGCAGGGAACACAAACTCACACTTGGTACACAATCGTACATACTTTGCGCATAAGCACATATCCATACACCAAAAAAGCATTGCCTGGTGTAATTATTATCAATTCTACAGTGGCATTAGCTAGTATGAGCATGCACACACCTATCATTGGCTGCAGGATGTTCTCCATGCATTTGATCAGCTGCTGGTAGATCTGAATGGCCAAGTCACTGATGACCTGTCTGTACTCTGCCAGGTCAAAGTTGGACAGACAGTGTTCATTCTGCCTCTGTGTGTTGTGCTTCATGAAGACCTGAGACACGCAGACAGAAAGAAACAGGTTAAAAATGTAAAGAGGACAGGAAATATTTAGCCAACCTTTATCTACAACAATTCAACTAAAACACCTTTGGCTTTAAATCTTTCATATTCTACATAAATGGTTACTTTTCTACGCAACAAGCAATGAAAACAATAGAGAAGTTAATTTGTACAAACATGTAATTGTTATTGAATTTTGTGCATCTTTACATAACTCAAGGTAAATCCTCTGGTGCAAAGGGAAGACAGACGGAGAAGACGAGAAACAAAAACGATGACTAAATAAACTCGGAGTCGCATTAACACATATATATTTGAGTGAAACAGCTCAGTGTCAGTCTCACCTCATCTCCGCTGTATTGTTTCAGACAGTGCAAGAAGCGGCAGGTGTTCGCCAGCCAGAAGGAAACTGTCTCAAAGTCATCTCCTCGTTTCTGCAGGAAGAGTAGAACAAACTGAAGTCAGTACTCATTTAAACTTTATTAGGACCTAAAGCTTTTCATGATAAAGGGGATAAGGGGCTGTTTTGAGTGATCACAGCTGCTAGCTGTTTGCTAAGCATCGCACATCATGGGCAGCAACCTGTATCTACACAAGATGGAAACATCCATAACACCAAACTTGAGCATTCGCTACTCCACAAACCAATGGGTGATGTTACAGTGGCACTGTCTACTTTTTATTATGCAGTCTATGACACAAACACACACAACCACACACACGCACACACACATACCTTGAGGATCTTCTTAATACTGTTGATGGTTGAGGTAAGCAGGGTGCGGACCTTCTGGTCATCATTGACATAGTCTGCGTGTCGCAGACACATAAACAAAATGTAGGCTGGCAGACCTGGGATCAGATTCACAGCTACACCACGAGGCTTCAGCTCTGGAGGGACAAGAGAAGCAAATTCAGTGACTGACTGATGAGAAACTAATGAAGCAACACTTTCTCCACATGATCTGTTGATTTCCAACTGAACCTGTAGATGATGCATCATTTTTAACATCATTTTGCATTAAAATTTGTTTAAAAAAACTGAGACTTAGTGGATTTTCTATCCTTAATTTGAACTTTTTATTGAGGAATGAGCCTCAGGCCTTTAAAGTATATTAAAAAGTGGGATGTCAAACTGCAATTACAGAGGATCCCATGAGGGTACTTAAATAACCTCTTCGTAGCCTGTTTTGTGTCTGATTTCCCATCTGTTTGTGTCTCGTTCTTACCCAGGATGAGGTTCTTGACCAGTTTCAGCTCATCCTCCTTCTTGTACTCCAACATCCCTTGGAAATCTTTCTCCCTGCGAGGAATGTTGACAGGGTGGATTGGCTCATCCACCATCTGTCCTGGAGACGTCTGTCCCTCAGTTTGACCCGCTGGGAGAAAACGCAGGACAAGACAGTCAGGCTACATATTGCAGTGAGGCACTCAAACACACATGCTGCATGTAGAGATTCTTGAGCCTCTGCTGAATGATGATTTTCACAGTACCTCCCATCTCTCCAATCCTCTTGGAGTAAACTTTGAGCTGCTTCTTGAGCTTTCGGATGGTTCGGTCCTGTTTCTCCAGCTGCTCCATTAGATCCTGAAACAGGAGACAGTGATAGAGAGAGAGAGAGAGAGAGAGAGAGAGAGAGAGAGAGAGAGGAAAATAGTGAGCCTCTGACTTCTTAGAATGCTTCACACTGTCGCCATCCAGTGGTAAAAACAACAATTTTTAAAAAATCTCACTCAGTATTGGAAAATGTCTTGGATAAAAATGCAGAAAGACAGAAAGAACCAAACACATAAGAAGGAAAGAGTTTTAATCAACATGAGAGCTGCTTTGCTGGTTGTTTCATTTTCAGAGGAAGAGAAGTCAGAGAATTTTTCTGGCTGTTAAAAAAGAAAGAAAACTGCCAAGCTGCTCCACTGTGCGTTAGAAGATATTTGCTGTGAAGAGTTAGAGCAACGCTTGGTGCTATTTCATTCAAAACACACAACCCTCAGTGAGTCTGACCTCATGCAAACGCACATGCAGGCACACGCACGGACACACTGTGTCTCTACATACAACCATCCGTCGTAAAATGATGACTCGAGCTTCTCGGGACGCTGCCGGGTCATCGGCCAAGAGTTCCTGTCAGGTGACACCATCCGCACATGTGAGTGTGTGTGACGCAGCTCTGTGGTGGCTGCTTCAGCTTTTCTATGTGTGGCCAAAATGGGACTGAAATGCTTAAGTTACGCTTCATAGGTGTTTAATACGGAGAAAATTATGGCTCTCTGTAGACCAGAATAATGTGAGTTGCTGCCTCTCTGAGTTTAAGCGATGTGAATTAATGAGCCTTTGTGTTGTTTATCACTAGAAAGCACAAAGCACTTAGTGTGTGTGTGTTGTTGCTCTGAAGCAGACTCTGATTTAAACACAACAGACTGATTTAGTACCATTCTTCAGCAGAAACGCTGTGCTTCAAAATATCTGAAATAAATAATTTTACAAAAAATATATTTTTCTTTTATTCCATCTGTATGACAGACTGTGATAAACACTAATATTGCAAAATCTGCATATCTGCCAGTTAAGTGTGCAGCCTTTTTTGACTTCTCACACTAAAAAATGTCTCAATATAAAAAGCAAAATGTGAATATGCGAAAGGCATTTTGCATCTTTACTCCAACTGGAAGGGAGTAATACATACAACTGGTTTACAGAGTTTATTTTAAGAAAAACATTTTATATTCTGGTTATAAGCTAAGCTAACTGGTTGTATCTTCTTATTTATTTACAAACTTCGGTCCAAAACTGGCTTTACTGTTGGCTTTATCACATGTATGTAATAGGGAGCATTAAACTGTATTTATGGGTCTCTGCCTAAGTGTGTGTGTGTCGTGTGTGTATTTGTAGATGTTGGGTTCAGGGTTGCATGTGTCTGAGTTTTAAGCTGAAGTTAATGATCATCCTCAGCCTGAACGTATTTGTGTGTGCATGTTGCAGCGTACCAGGTTCTCGTTGGTGAGTCGAGTGATCTCGTGCTGCAGGCTGGCTTCGATTCGAGCCTCTGGTGGAAGCTGGAGGTTTTGGGCCAGAAGCTGCTGCTGACGGTTGTTCTCTTCCTTCACATTCTGCAGCTCGCCGCGCAATGCCTCCATCTCATTATCGTAGCTCCTCCGCTGAGTTTGCAGCTGTTGCTCCAGTAACCTGGGGGTGGGGAGGGAGGTGAGAGGAAGACGGGAGAGCCAGCAGCAAAACACAAAAAAGTATAGGGGAGGTGAAAGATGAAGGGGTGAGGGGAAAAGAAGAGGTATGTGGCAGGTAAGAGGTGAGGGCAGAAAGGAGGAGGATGGAGTGAGGTAGAGGAGGACAGGTTTGATGTGTGGGGGATAAAGGGCAGGGAAACAGAAGAAACAGGAGAAAATAAGAGAAGATGAAATTAAATCAGCATAATTTTGAGTGAAAGAACATGAAACTATGAGAGAGACAAAGTTGAGGGTTTCACCACAGTGTGGTGATGTAGTACAGCAGCATACTGTGCAGCCCAGAGCCCCGCATCTCTGAACACCTTCCTTCATTCTGTTGCACCATTAAGCTTAACTGAAAAGTTGAACTGAGGCAACGCTGTGGTCAGAGGTCAGAGGTCAGGCCCAGCGTTGGAGTAAGTACAGCTGATTGGTTCAGTTTCTTGATTCAAAAGGAGGTTGGACCTGCTCTCCAAACTGTTTATGCATCTTTTCAGATTAGTTTGCTAACTTCACACTCTGTCAGTCAATATTCAAGTCCTGTGGTAACTAGCTAACCAACATTCAGTAAGAGTCCCATTTATAAACATAACCATAGCAGCAAGAAAACTCGAATAATTCTCTAATTTCTCTGGAAAAATGTGTTATTTGGAAAAGAGTGAACTAAAGGTTTAAGATGAAGCTTTCAATGACTTGGGAGAAGCTTTTCTTACTATTTGCACTTTGAAGCAAACTCTGCACTGAATATTGAGTGACATCAAACTAACATTTAGCAGGCTGTCAATAAAACAAGGTTAGTACAGCTGAGACAGACAGAAACGAAAGGGCAAAACAAAAAAAAAACACCCTGGTGTAAATCACTACACATTATGCAACTTGTGGGAATGGAACTTTTTTT